>PVJI01011347.1:0-56456 GCA_004026765.1 Micronycteris hirsuta | reverse complement strand
ACAGTTACCATGACATGCAGAGGCCCCTGTCACCTGACTCTGATCCATTCTGAATATACCCCCTTCTATTTGAATTAGTTAGGAGTATGTTTCTTCTCCACCTAGTAAGTTTTCACCTCTTTCCCATTCATGTGAGAAAGCCTAGAAATTCAAAATCTTAAAGTATAGTTCCTCCGTACCCTAGCCACAGATCACACAGACCGCCCCTAACAGCGAACAGTGAGGAATGAGTGAGCTGTAAAGGTAGTATCATGAGATGATGGGACGAATTTCTTTTTCTTGCAAAATTTCCATTCAGTTCCACTAGCATTTTTACATCTGCTACATGCTGCACATAATGCTAGGGTCCAGACAAACTAGATGATTGACATATGTATTTTTTAAAAATAAATAACACAATGGACAAATTGTTCTATGATATGAATACTACAATAAAAATTTCAATAGGAGGAGTTTTCTTTTTAGTGCCTTTTACAGTATTGCCAGTTAGTAATTTGGGTGCCTATGCACACATACATGAACATACACACATGCATGCATATTCAAATATATACTGTCAATACGATCAATCACTATTTTAAATTTTATCTGAACCATTGAAATGGAAAAGAGTAGTAGTTTACCGACAACAGCCTAAATCCATAAGAGAGAAGTTTTGCATCTAAAATGCATTGCAAAGGGAAATCTTTTTTAAAGCTGCTTTCTTTTTTGTGTCCCATGGAAAGGCCATCTGTATTTTATTTCTACAGCCTCGATCCCAATGTTATAAGGCCCCCTGACGCCTCTGGCAGTGCAGCGCCAACAGAGGCTGCTTCTGCAGGCAAGAAGAGCGCATGCTCTTCGTCCATTTGAATAGCACAGTTCTCTGACCTAGAAATGGGTGAATGTTGCATTAGGTGCCGTATGCTAAGTATTGTTTTTAGGGTTTGTCATGTAAGTGGCTGTTTCCACTCCAGATAAACTGGTGGCGAGTTTCTAGGAGGGTTGTGACTCTTGTGCAATTTTGGTACACAGAAGACAATTTTTTTTTGCCATATTTTAATTTCTTGTCAATGTAAAACTTTTTAAGAGCTTCACAAATTTCAGTTCAAAAAAGAATCAAGTAAGATCTCCAAAGTTTTTCTCTTGGGTTTTTCTCTCTCTTTTTGTAATTTCTGTATTAGTCAGCAGAGTATGAATCAAAGGGGAATGGAATGATATTCCCAAGGAGAAATCTTAGGAAGTTTGCTGCGAGGGAAAGTACAGCAGATCCCCACACTGACGATCCTGATCTCTAAATGGTCCCCAGGAGCAGCCCTCAGGCTTAGTGAACACAGGGCTCTGTCCACACTGAGTCACTGAAAAAACACTTCGGATAATAAGGAGTTACTGTGTTCTTCCACATTCTTTATTTTTTTCTAGATTTACCTTCTTTTATTTATTTATTTTTAGAGAGAGGGGAAGGGAGGGAGAGAGAGAGGGAGAGAAACATGAATGTGTTGTTGCCTTTCACGCATCCCCCACTGGGGACCTGGCCCTCAACCCAGGCATGTGCCCTGACTGGGAATCGAACCAGCGACCCTTTGGTTCACAAGCCGGCACTCAATCCACTGAGCTACACCAGCCAGGGCTAGATTCACCTTCTAAAGACAACTTTATAGTAACTTTTATGTTCACAGTATAAGTTTTTGAGATAAGATTGTATCATCAGCATAATTTTTACTATAGAAGATATTTTAAGGTTATTAATCTAAAATACAATCCAGTAAGATAAATTATTGTGCCCTTTTGGCTACCTATAGAGAGTCCCTTAAAATGTTCCTTATTATGTGTCTATGTGTATACCTGCATATATAATTCTTATCCGTATTTCATTCAAAAAGGCGATTCATTTAGCTAATCTCATTAAAAGAGTGCAAAATGAGGCTCATATAATTTGGGCCACTCTATATATTTTCTAGTTTAAATGAGGAAAAACTTCCAGTACTACATTCTAATGTTCACAGGGCCGTGCGAGTTGCTACATGGCAAATAAGGAAAGTAATGAATAACATGTGCAGAAACTACAGCCAAAATAATATCTGAAAAGCATATTGCGCTCAGTGCACTGCTAGGTTGTATCGCAAAGGACCACCCTCTGTTTGTGGAGCCACGGGGAAGAAAACCAGACTTTACAGCACATGCTGGGTACCTGGGCTTTGGCTACAGAGGCTCTGACTTCTCCTGAAGAATGAAGAGCAACAGTAGGAGAGAAGAGAACTGTGAATAATTTAAAGCCTAACGCAGATCCGTGAGTGGTAGACATATCTGTGTAGGGTAGGAAACAGTGCTTGCACGATGTCTCTGGGTTTTATATGGGTCACTACAGGTATTTGTAAAATTAAGGTTTTAAATATTCTCAACCATGGATGTGTGGATTTTGACAGACGTTTGGAAGAATTAACTTGCATGGTAAGGGTGTTCTAGACCAGCAATTTGTAACCGGTGTGCCACAAGAATTTTTTAAACGGGCAATACCTGACTATTTAGTCAGGGGCACTGACCTCTTTTTCCCTTGGATTGTCAAATTAAAAAAAAAAAGGCAGCCAACACAACAATAGCTGTCTGGTGTGAATGAATAAAAATTATACCTATTTTTTTGGCCAGACTGGCAAGAAATACATGTTTTGGTGTGCCGCAGGCCTTAGTCATTAGTTTGTGTGTGCCATGGGGTGAAAAGGCTGGAAATTGCTGCTGTAGACTCTTACGGAAATTGTACAAATGTGGAAGCGAGCATGCAAAAGAAAAGAAACTCCAATGAATGAAGTAAGTGACTTTTTATGAGGTAGGAACAAAACAGTTGGAAAGAATATGTTGTGGATAGTGTTTAACGTGAAGTTAAAATACTTTAATATATGCTATTTCTTTTACCCATCATGAACTTTCCTGGTCAAGTCCTAGTCAAATTCTAGCTCATCAATCTAATTTCTATTTCCCCCGACATTATCAAGTACTGCTAATTATGTCAGAAATCTTTATGCTACACTCATTTTTAATGTCTTGTCATTTATTTTGCCATCTTGCAGCCCCTTCCTAGCAAGAAACAATTTTTTAAATGGATGCTTTGAAAACATAGAGAATCGTTTTAAGTGATTTTGGCTTGAGTACCCAGCGTCCCCTTAAACCGCATGTCTTCCCTAAGGGGTGCTGGCAGGTGCCCCCAGCACGTCACGCCAGAGTGGGAAGGATGCTTGTTAGCGCTCCCCTGCCCTTCACTTCCGTGGGCGGACGGGGTGTTTCCTGGAAATCCGTGGGTGCTTCTTCCCTAATCTTATTCCTGTGCTGCTGCTTAAAGTCATCCTCCCTTACTTAAATATGTCCTGAGTCTTCAAAATAATAATCTAGTCAAAACTCTTGCCAGGAAAACCAGGTTTAATGCTCTAGAAAGACTTTTCGAGTTTGGTGAAGGGCAGCATTGCATTCTGGTCTTCACTTTAATGAAAGCAGCCATGGATGGTACCTCATGAGGGAGGCTCCTGCAACCAAAGTGTGCAGAATTTCAAACGCAGACCCCTAGGCAAAGCAAGGTTCTTTGCCCTTCATCAAAGGTGTGTACGTTTATATTTTTAGTTAACGTTTGAAGCAGGTATATTTTCTTTTTTTACGAATCCCCACTTAAATTTGACGTCTATTTAGCATCCAGCAGCTACATCACACCCCTCAGATAACGAGGCTTCCACTGTGTCTTGAATCTCCTTCCAACCCGGTTGTCTCTCTTAACTTAATAACAGGAGCCTTAGTGAGTAACAGGAGCGCCGTGATTGGGGGATGTCTCTCACCTCATCATCAGACTTTTTTTAAAAATAGACCTTGTTCTTGCCATTTTAAGAGATTCGTATTCTGTTTTTAACACCTGAGTTAACCACCCCACAAGAGTCGGGGAAGATTTGCAGCCAGTGCTAATTTGGGGGGATTGAAAATTGCAGCGTCCAGCATTTCGGTCATTGTAGCCATGAAGAAAGAAAACGAAGTTTAATCCAGCGCTTTTCCGATGCTTCTTTAAGTCGCTAACATGAGCTACGATGTGGAGGTGGCTCCTTTATGACGTGTGCACTTGTGAAAAAAATACCTTGGCTTCCTAGCTCCCTTGATAGTGCGAGTTCACGTGTGTTTACATTGTAAGACTGTTAATTGTGAAGAAAATGTGATGAGTGTTTTCAAATGAGCCTCTCTTTTCATGTGCATTTCCCACTTGTGTTTTCAGTCCATTTAAGTTTTGACATTTACTGAATGTCAGCTCTACTCCAGGTCTACAACGTTGGCCTAGATCTAGCAGGGTTACCAGTTTATAGTAGCCTGTTAAGAAAAATTAAATAAAATGTGAAAATGACTTGAAAATTGCTTCAAAGAAAAATGGGGGCTACCAGTGAAAAAGCCCCTTCATGAAGGGGCTGATACTCATCCATCCTCCTGTATTCACAGTTGTGTCACTTTGCACAATTGCTGGACTCAGAAAGGAAATCCAAAGAAACACTTGAAAGTAAGTCTTTCATATAGCAGCCTTTTACTGAGTACCTGTTTTGGATCAGCACTAGGTATACAAAATAGTTGTGTGGTTCACTCCGCACACAACTCAGCCTAAGGAAATGATTCTCAAACTTGAAATAAAACCCAGAGCTGCTCTGGCCAAATGAAGCCTTTCTGAAGGGTCGTGGGGCCTCCTGAAAGTACATATTTGCGCTGAATATCCTCTGCTAGGAATTTCTCCCAAAGAAGTAATCAGGGAAATGAGCAAGATGTTGACTCTTTCAGAGTAATGATCTTTGTTTTTAAATAGAATAATAAATGATATACCAGATGTTCCAGCAGATATCCTGGGACACCTAACCCACTTGATAAAGAATTTAGCTCTGAGTTAGTTTTTTCTGTTCATGAATATTGTTTGATAGCTATTTGTCAGCATTTAATTACTATCTTCATAGTTTCCTGATCCCGTTCACTGTTTAGTTTTCCTTTCTTTCTCCTAAATCGCCAAGGCAGAGTACATAATGTATTCATTGCAATGACGCACTCTCTCTTTGAACCCTTCTGTCATTGTGGGGTTTATTTCTTAAGAGTCTGTGATAAGTTGATCCAAAGTTAATACCAAGAATGATTTTGGTATGGGCGCTGCTATTCTCTGCTCCTGATCCATGTTTACACAGAAGATTGTTTGGTTCTAGTTGGCCATTAGTCAGTAGCTTTGAAAGAAAATTGAGGCGCGTGAACTACATAACCAAGCATTTGGTGTTTACTGTGGTTGATTGACAGTGGTGGCTGAGAACAGGTCGAGAGGGTAGCCAACTCCCTACTGTTAATTTAAGTAGAGTTTTAAGGAGTTTTAAATGTATATTACATTGCCTACAATCAGCTTTCAGTGGCTCGAAGCTTTTCATTTCCATAAATGGTATAGGCTTTGGTTAGTATTTGGACTACTGTTCAACAGCCTGTCTGACTTTTTTCATTCAAAAGTGAAAAATCAGAAATGCTGATGTTATTTGTTAGGAAGTAATGGAATGTCTGAACTCAAGTATTATTTCCCTAACAAGTTAATGCAAACTTGTTTTAAAAAATAAACTAGTACTGGTAAACTGGTAAACTGGTACTTAACAAGGTATCATAATTTTGGTTCGTCTCCTAGAGGTTTGCTTCTAAGACTTCAGTGTTATTTTTTCCCTTGAAGTGGCATCCAGGTTAACAGAGAACCAAACATTTGCAAACCTAAGACTTTTCTATAATGGTTCTTCATAGAATTACATATTCATTTGGCTCTTCTGCTTCTTAATATCCTTTTAGACAACTGACATTTCAGAATGCCTTTTTTTCCCAGAAAAGAGAGCTAATTGATCATTTTTTCTAATTGAAGGGTTTCTCCTCTTCAAAAGTCTGAAGTCGTTGAGATGGTTAAGAAACAAGTCAAAGTCATAACGCTTGCCATCGGCGACGGAGCCAATGACGTCAGCATGATCCAGACGGCGCACGTGGGCGTCGGCATCAGTGGGAACGAAGGCCTCCAGGCGGCCAATTCTTCCGATTACTCCATCGCTCAGGTCGGGCATCCCTTCCGCAAAGCCCACCGGTCACGTCAGTCAGCGGACGCTCGGAAAAGGAAAATACTAACGTTTCCCACTCTTGTTTTAGTTCAAGTATTTGAAGAATTTACTGATGGTTCATGGCGCCTGGAACTACAACAGAGTCTCCAAGTGCATTTTGTACTGCTTCTACAAGAACATAGTCCTCTACATCATCGAGGTAAGTATTGGTCATCTTTGTAGTTCTTATTACGTTTCAAACTTAGGCACTTGATATATAAGCATCCCTTGCTACCAGATCTGTTTTGTTTTCTGAGTTTGGTTGGTAGCAAGAGGTTAGATAATGAGGAATTAATCTAAAAATTATCAGAATATTTAGTTCCTGTCTAGATAGCAAGAAATTCCGAATTCTTTTTTATATATCAAATATATTTTTTAAACGAAAACTTACCCTTGGTCAGGAACATCACTTCCAAAGGGATGTACTTAGTCCTACGCACAGTGTGACACTCAGCGCCCAGCAGGTGCCAGGCCCAGGCTCCGTTCGGCAACCACAAAGTGAATCAGGCGTATTGCCTGTCCTCCAGGGGCTTCCCACAAAAATATGGTGCAAGCCACAGGCGTAATTTTAAATGTTCTAGAAGCCACATTAGTAGCAAGTAAAAATTAATGCCCAAAGTAATTTTTAAATGATATTTTATTTAACTCAGTATATTCAATATTATTATTTCAACATATAATCGCTATAAAGTTCTTCATGTGATATTTTACATTCTCTTCTTCATACTAAGTGTTCAAAATCAGGCACGTATCAGTGGCTGCCATACTAGACAGCAAAGTGCCAGCACATAAATAAATGATCTGCACCATCAATCAGGAGGTGACATATAAGTTATTTACCTTTTTTTTTCACATATTACTGTTTTCTCATCAGAAGCAGTATTTGTAACATACTTAAGCTCTAGATGTTATCAGTTTCTTGCTCCTTTGGCAGCTCCTCGGAGCATGCAGGTGGGCTCTCCACAGCTTGTTAAGAAAACCCCCCATCCGCCCCTCCTGCCAGAGGCACATGAGCCCAGGGCTTCCCGCTGGCGTTGTCTACGCCACCTCACCCTCTGACCTGGGGCTGTTCCTACACGTCTGTCAGAAGAGACACAACCTAACTGTTGCTGTATGAAAATAGCATCCCACACTTGACACCAGAGGAGTAACACTGTAAACAAACAAACAAAATATAGATTTCCCATGTACCCTATTGACAGGATAGTCGCAACTGCTGTGTGTTTGGTCCAGCCGTTCTCTGTGCCTCTGTCGGAATGCTCATCTCTTTATGAAGTGTTGGCTGAGCACAGTTCTTATCATGAGTCAGCCTGTAAACTGAAACTTAGTTTCCAAGTGCGCAGGCAGTTTTATTTATTGGACACTAAAAATCTATAATTAGGTTACAACCCATTAGGTAAAACAAATACTTGGAAACACAAACAGGATCATCTGTAAACTTAACTTATTGTTCAGTACTACTGATTTGGTCGATAATGGTCTGTGTTTTGAACCAGAATATACCTCCAAAATAGCTTATGAGATCCAAAATATATTATTTTTGTATATATAAAATATAATATTTACATATAACATAATAATTATATATTATATAATAATATATATTTTGTATATATAAAATATATATTACTTTTATATATAAATTTGTGATCTTTTTCCTGAAATAATTATTTTTGATTACCAGTCTCCAATGTAGTTACTCGCTTTTCTAATTATATTTTTTCTCATTCAAAATAATGTCAATTTATATATAATTCATATAGTTTTGAAGATATTGGGACTTTAAAGCCATGGGTAACAATTAAGTCTGCTTACAAAATTTATAAAACGAAATAAGAGTACTCAATTCAGTTTTTTTTTAAATCTAGATCATTGACAATCAGCAGTGAAGTGGGTAAAACTTACGTACTAATAGGGGAAGTAAAATATATTAAACTCAGATTGAAAACTGAGTCTGTCCTCTCTGTTTCCTCCCGCATTATACGATTTGTTGTTGATTAGCCTTAAATTTCACTTGGCTTTGAATTTAAAGCCCCTTCATGAGATAGTTAACGCTGACCAAATTCTTTAAACATTGAAAAAGAAGTTAAGTCCTAAACTCTACTGGAAAACTCTTTTTTTAAGTTATTTTTCTTTTAGTACTTTAAGGAAATGTACTTTGAATAGAATTCAACTATCTTGGAACCAAATTGACCTTTTCCATCAATTCCCAGATACCCAGCTTGGGCCAGCTAAAACAAGTCCTGCAGATGTTAATGGCTCATGTCAATACTGTGAATGAATAGACAGAAAACACGTCCCTGAATGTCCCCAGTGAGGACAACTGCCAGTCTCCAGTCCCCCCTTTCAGGGTTTTGTGCTGATCAGGCGTGGGAGCAGAGGAGTTGTTGACTGTGTGTAAGCTGCTGTTTAATATGCAGAAATGCTCCATCAGGAAACTGTGTGCAAAGCTTTCGCGGCCACGCCTCTGCCGGGACGTGGACCTTGGGAATAAAACCAGGAGAGGCAGGTCTGAAGTCGCTTTGCTAATAAAGGAATAGTCTGGAACACTATGGGTTTTACAGATTATCTGCAAAAACTGCTTTTCCCATTGCCATGTTGCCAGGAATGCCACTCTCTGGCTACTTCGTGGCCATAAATTACAGCCAAAGAAATAAATCTAGATTTGGCAGGTGACTGAATAAGACGCCTGCTTAATGGTGGCCGCCCAGCAGCCACTTTAGGTGTTCACTGAAATGACTGGCTCTTTCTAACGTGATTTGTGTGCAATTTCTTTGAGACATCTAACTCCTTCCTACCAAAACAAGATTTTTTTTTCTTTCAAATGATTGGTTGCATCCAGGTTTTCTGGTAAGATCCCAAAACAATATAGTGTTTCTAATTTCTAGAAGCTTTGATTAAAGTCAGTGAGGTGATATTTTTCCCACACATTGTGCTGGGGTGCGGGTTTCCTGTGAATGTAAGTAATAGAGATACCTCTCCAGAGGAACCCATGTCTCCTTTCTGCATCTCTGGTTTGGGCCGAGTCAAAGGAGGGGCTTTTATGAACTTACAGTAGTGTGCATGTTGTTTTATTTAGTGTGAGATGTGTTTCTAATACATCTTTTAACTACAAATTCAGACTAACTTGAAATCAGCTTTCTGTACACTTCTTCATTGTTAAAGACCTTCTGTTTTTCAATGCCAAAATGTTTGCAGGAAGGTATAGGGTACTTTCTTGGAAGGTGTCCTGTTTTTCCAAAAGGGAATTAAAATACTAACTTTCTTAAAATGCAGGAAGAAAATTTCTAAAAAGTACTTATCTTTCAGTAGGAAAAATAAAAATGTAAAAATGTATTTATAGCTATCCATTTAAAAATTTCTGCATTTCTGTCATAAAACAGTAAATTCATGCACTTTTAAAAATAAACTATGAAAGCAGACATGTTGGTTTATTTGTAAATTACTTGGAGTTTGAAACTTTTTGCAAATATTCATAGATTAAGGGAGGTTCTTAAATTCCAAGCTCATAGTAGCACATTTGAATCAGCGCCTCTTGTTTTTTACAAAGAAGCTGGGAGATTGTTCACATTTGCAAATATTACTCACACACAATAAATTTACTAACATAAATTTTTATATTATTCAGTAATGATGATTGCATATGCTTTGAGCTAACCCACACCCATAGACTAATTTGGTATGCACAGAGCTCCGGTTTTCTTCAAACCAACAAAGATTGGACTGCATTTTTATGACTAATGAGGCCATAATTGAAAATTTGGGTTTAAAAAGTCCTTATATTTCCATCATAACCTAGGAAATCCCTAAGAGTTTCTTTGTATATAATACCACAATAGGTCACAGTCCCCTTCACAGAGAACATTACCATCACTCAGAATATCACAAATATGTATTTACATAATCCACATCTCACAAAAGCCAAATGTGAAAACCCAGTACCAAGCATTGAAGTCTGTCTTGCCAATTTATGTATATTTAACACTTAAAAAAAAAAAGTAAAGTCAGCAGCACCGCCCACCCTAGAGAATAAATTTAAGTTCACACGAAGATGCTAAATTCTTTCCAAGCTTGCATGCACAATTGAATGATGTGGCTCCTTGTTTAGGACAAATGTTCAAATTTTTTCTCTAAATATATGTGGCAAAGCAAGCAACAACATCAGATTAGTCTCCAGTTTCTGTGCTTTTGTTATTGCTGTTCATGTGTGTGACACCCCCTGACACAATTTGGGCTTGTTTTTCATGTGTTATTGCTACTTTGTTTTTGTTTGTTTTCTTCATCGCATGAAGTAAACATTCGTTTTTTAACCCATGCTCAATCATTCTTTTCCACTATAAAAAGGAGAAAGATCAATGTGGGTACAGAAACTGTCCATGGGAGGCCCGCCTGGGTACATATTGATAAATGGTGAATTTGTAGCAATTCATGCTTCCATAATGAGGTTAAATGAAACGTGAAGTGTAGCAAAGTCCCTGCAACTCCAATTCAGAAATTCACTTGACGGGCATGCCAAGCCTGCTTTCCTCTAAACAGGTTTTTTGTTGTTTTTTATGTTTTGGTTTTGTGTTTGTGTTTATGTAATCTCATTGTTGGGCCAGCTTTTTACTCTTCCAGGTCAACATGATTTTAATTACATTTTAAATAATGTAGGAAACATTGATTTACTAATATCCCTCTAAGTTACCATTTGTCTTAAACATATTGGATAAAATCTCTCTATATTCCCCTTTAATTTTGTATCCAACATCAAGATTTCTGTTTTTAAGAGAATTACAAAATATATAACACTGTGCTCTGTAAAGATCTATTTTTATCAAAGCACAAATCTGTTATAAAATATTTTAACATATAAATTCATATTTCATGTTCTGATGGCTGTAATTATCAAGAACTATTTTAAAAGTTCATATGCTTTTACCCATTAATTCTACTTCTAAGAATTCATCCCCAAAAATAAAACAGAACTAAGCAAACAAAAACAAAGAGGCACCAAGGAAAATTTTGGAGGTGGTGTTGTGTCTATTGTTTTGATTATGGTGACAGTTTCATAGGTTTACACATATATTCAAACTCACCAAACTGTATACATTACATGTGTGCAGTTTTTGTATATCAATTATATTTTAATAAAGCTGCCTTTTATTAAATAAAAGAACTCATTCTGAAGAAATAGAAATGCGTGGGACTTCTGTATAAGAATATTCAGTTCAGAATTATATATAATAGCAAAAACTGGAACCACATTAAATATCCAGAAATAGTTACAGCCACCCCGTAGAGGTTATACATCCATTAACATCATTTTAAAGGATACGTAACAACTTAAGAAAAATGTGTGTTTCATGATGTTAAGAGACAGAGGAGCAGGACACAGCACTATCCATGTACAGCAGATTTCCTGTAGGTAAATTTCTGAATTTATATAAATGATCTGTATGGATACAGTTAACACAGAAGAAAACTAATGATGATGGTATTATTGCAGGAAATTATTTTATTTTCTAAATAAACATGAGTTATTTTATAATAAAAAACAATAATCTTTAAATAACTATCAGGACATGTTTTAAAAGAGAAATAAAATTCTAAAAATGTAATGGCATAAAACATAGTCCCTGAAGTGCCTTTTAGAAAACAAGATTATATTTAAATTTTTAAAACCTATGATTGCCTAGTGATGTCCTTTGTGTTTTTTTTTATTCAACAAGTGGAACCTATTTTGACTTAAATAACAGGTCCTTCATGAAAGCTTCCTTCAAATTAAAAAGTAAAACAAAGAAATACCATTTTCACAAGAGTCATGGACATATTATGCTATTATCCAGTGTTGAGTACACAGCAGATTCGACACAATGCACTTACTTTTGTGTGTTCTAATTTGGGGGGTTTGGGGTTTTCTTTCTAGATCTGGTTTGCCTTTGTTAACGGCTTTTCGGGACAGATCCTCTTTGAGAGATGGTGCATAGGTCTTTACAATGTGGTAAGTTTGGGACCTTTGGATCTCCTGTTTTACTGAACGCTTTGGGATGGAGGGTCACCCCGCCTTTGGCTGCTAGGTGTGATGACCCGCGTGTGTCCTTCAGATGTTCACAGCGATGCCTCCCTTAACTCTCGGAATCTTTGAGAGATCGTGCAGGAAAGAGAATATGTTGAAGTACCCTGAACTGTACAAAACATCTCAGAACGCCCTGGACTTCAACACCAAGGTAGGATCCCATGTCCCGGCACACGTGGGAGCGGGGGTCTGGCTTTCCTGCTCTGATTGCTCTGGTCTTCTGGGCAGCTGGTCTTCTTCCAAAGTCAAGGAAACAGCTCCAGGGTGTCGGCCCTAGCGAGTCAGGTCTGCCTGAGGTTCGGATACAGCCTGATAATGTTTGGGCGCACTTTGTTACAAAATGAAAATGTAACCAGGATTCACTGGGATTTGCAGGCAGCAGGAAACTGGGTCTGGCAGACAGCCGGGAGTGTCCTTTGGGCCCTGGCTTGTTTGTCTGTCTCGGCAGCGCTGTGGGGAAGTGGCCACCGCTCACAGGGTCAGTCATCCAAGACAGGCGGGGATTGTCTTTACATGTGCAAAGTGGTGAAGGGAGATAGAGCATTCTTTATTAATTTGCGGTTGTGTGAACTGACTTTCTCCTTATGAGAATACTAGATTGTTTGTATTGAGCATTAAAAACTATAGTCTCTGGGAAATAACTCACTTAGTCATCATACTCAGTATTTCCAGGCCATAAAGTTTAAAATACAAGATAAAATACCCACCATTTTATCTAAAATCCTGCTCTGGGTTTACATCTGGCAGAACGTGGCAGGGCTGTTGCTATGTCTTGATCCGTGGTATTGATTCATCCCAGCAACAGAAACCACTCATTTTCTGCACAGTTTACTTCCCCGAAAGTGTTTCCAGTGGTGTTTTCTAATAATTCTGGTTTCAGGTTAGTATGAGGAAAAGAAACTTCTAGTTTTCTAACAGCCAAAATAGATGCCATTTTCAAACTATAATAAAAGTAACAAATATAATACATCTTCCCCAAATTTTTCCCATTTAATATAGTCTATGCCATTAGCATGTTAATAATAATTACACGTGACCTTGATTCAGTGGTTTGAATGTAGGACAGTTAGTGTAGGATACTTTAAATAGTTATTAATTTTTAAAGCTCTTGAAGGACATGGCTTCTCAGGGTACCAAGAGAATAAAATGAAACAGGTGTTTCGGCACCTTAACCTCACACCATAAATGTCAGTGTTGAGTTTATGGCCAGGATGTTACTCACCTTCGGAGACCAGATCTTCATGAATGCGCCATGCACGCACGTCCAGGTGTGCGCATACATACAACTTTGCAGCATTATTTTAAATCACCAAATTTGGTTAATTAAAAAAAAAAACTGAAGGGTTCTTGAACTTAGAGCATTGGTTCTGAAAAGTGTTTTTATTAGCCTCTTAAAGTTGTTGCTATTTATGATATGAAATGTCTATGCTTTTATTTTTTGAATGTTTTCATTCTGGATTTTTTTAACTTATTTATGAAATCCAATTTGTATTAAATTCCACCACCTTGCTGTAACGTTTTCCATTACCTGTGGTGGGTATTTTCAAATGGCAGGTTACGGCGGTCTGTGAGCTGAGAAGGTGGTCCGAGAGCTAGGAATGGCCCAGACATGCTGGCATGCACACAATAATTCTCAAGACCGTTGTAGCAACCTCGGCCATAGGTCCCCAAACTACTGTGGCTCAGGCACCATGGTGCTCTCTAGAGAGTTAACTTCTCAGCCACAAACTTGGCCATGGGACTCTCGCTTATCCACACAGCTTCTCACAGGATTACTCAAAGCCAGTCCTGGAAAGTCACATCCTTTCATGCCCTTTGCACATCGCAGTGTGGACACAGTTTCATGGCCAGGGAGAAGGTGTAGCAGGTAGTATAGTGTTAACATGGATGCATCCGTCCTTGCAAACTTTACATTTTTTGTTGTTATTCACAAAGTATCTCATTATCGTCAGAGCTCATGCATCACCAGAAATCATCAGATCAGTCCAAATAGACTCTACAGAGCTGGGCAAAAGCGGATTCACAGTTGTGAGTGTGCTAGAGTTTTTCTTGTTGTATTTATTTTATCATTTGTCTTCTTCCATATGAACAGCTGTAACCTACTTTTGCCCACCGCCGTACTTCTGTATCCATTTCAGTGTTTATATATACTTGAGTTGCCCACCATTTCTTAATAGGATTTATAGATCTTTCTAATGATTTCAGTGAAAATTCTTCGATTAAATCCCACGTAAGTGTTTTAAAATCCAGGGACAAATGGCTACAAAATGCAGAGTTGTACACCCGGCAGTTGCTGCGGGTCCCCAGTGGAGAAGCTTTGTCACCCTGAATGACGATGATTACGTTTGTTATGGTAAAAAGGGTCGGCGGTTCGGAGGTCGTGACAGGGGTTAAAGGATTAGCATGTGACAATAAGTAGCGGTCAGGAAAATGGAAAAGTAGAACTAATTTTTCTTGCACCCACCTGTGCTTTCTGTCAAATAAAAACTTGTGGTAATGACATAGTGAGGGGAAGAGACAAAGGTTAATGAGTAACACAAGTTCAAATGTGTAATGTATTGGAGCGTAAATTGGATCATACAATCCAGTGTGGCTGCGTGAACTAACAAAGGAGATTGAGATCACAGTGGAAAATTTTGGGAGGCAGGCAACTTAATTTCTGTTGTTTGAACAGCTTAAAACTATTAATACATGACAGTTTTATTTAGCATAAGTTTTGTTTGCAAGAATCACTTTTAAATGACAAACTGCAATTGTTCAAAGGGCCATAAGAATTCTAAAATGTTCCTATAAATTAATCCTTCATATTCAGGTTACAAAGCAAAAGAAAGTACCAGTGATGCTTGCTCTCTTGTTCTTAAACTACAATTGATGTCGAAAGGAATAACTATTAAATGATATTATAATTGTGCAAAGTTTGATGTTGACAGGCATTAAAAATTGTGAAAGCCTTTTATAAATTCAGTTATATTTTTACTTAGTACAGTGCTTTACTAGGGAATTATACAATTTAAATGTGATTACCAGCTAGTTTTAGTATATAATATGTGTGTGTGTATACGCACACATATGGAAAGAGAGAGAGAGAACTTATGCATTATATCCTTACCATCAAAAAGTTTACACTTCTCTGGCACATGAGAAAGAGAAAGTAAGGATTCCACCCAATTCGATCTTTTCAAAAGTCTCTTCTTCTGAAATTAAGAAAATAGCCCCACTTAAAAGAATTTCAGGATCCGCATTATTTTAAATTTTATTTTCCTTTTCAGCAGAAATTGAAACATTTAATACTTGGCTTTAAAGGGTAGAAAAAAATGTCAGTGAAGCTGAAAAAACATTTTGAGAAACATAAAAATAAATAAATGACCCATGAAGGTCCAAGAGGCAGAAAGTGTCTGTCAGTTCTATTAATTCGCAGCGGTGGCCTGACAGAGACGCGTTTTGTGAATCTAGCTCCCAGATAAAAAGAAAGGTCAGAGTTCACAGAGCTAGTTGATCGCCAGTGGTTCTCATGGATTTTTGTTTTCCCTCAGGTTTTCTGGGTTCATTGTTTCAATGGCCTCTTCCACTCAGTTATTCTGTTTTGGTTTCCATTAAAAGCCCTTCAGTATGGTAAGTAGAAAGGATATGAATGCTAAGAGATGACTTTTTGCTTTTTTAGAAAAATAATTCATTGTCGATATATGTTAAAAGTTATAGCAGTGTTTCATTATATGGTATCCCTTAACCTAAAATACATGCATCCAAAAGTCATACACACTTTAAAGATTTTTATTATTCCTTTGGGAACAAAGTGATTTAATATATGCAAAGCCTTTCTTCTTTACTTGTCATGTTTTCCCAACTTGCAGAGAATTAAATTTTAGGGCTTTTTGGTCCTGTGTTGATGTATTGTTTGAAGAAAATAGTGCTAATATTTTATTACACCTATGAGGCTTGTATCCTGCTCTCTACACTGAACCTAATCAGGCATGCTAGTATTTTCAAGTAGACTTGAGCCGATGTCTTGAATGAGAGTTTCAGTCTGTTTTTATGTTCATCTTGGAGTGTAAGCTTTTTCTCTGCTTCTTTTAAGGAAGTGACGTTATTCTGTCAGTTTTGAAAGGAAGGATCGTGGTGAATTTCCTGTATACATAAAAATGATCAGCCACTTTAGGAAAAAGACCTCTGCGGTGCTTAAGCTGCCGCTGCTAGCAGACCCTGCCTTAAGATTCTGAGGAAGACAGCCAACCATTCAGTGCCTCTGCTCCCGAACTATAGTAATTAAAAACTCCACCCAAGGATTTGTCAGTCCTCGATGGTACAGGCCATGCCTCACTGACTGGGAGTTAATGTTCCCCACAGAAGAGAGGGCTGCCCATGCATCCTTGCCCACCTACAGTCCATTCTCCTCAAGCAGCCCAAGTGGTCCTTGAAATAAGCGCATCTGACCAGGTGCCTCTCTCCTCAGAAACCCACACGCTGCCCTGGCTGGGTGGTTCATTTGGTTGGAGCATCATCCTGTACACCAAAAGGCTGCAGGTTCCAATCCCAGCAGGGCATGTACCTAGGCTGCAGGTTCCATCCTCGGTCAAGTAGTGTACAGGATGCGAACAATCAATGTCTGTCTGTCTGTCTGTCTGTCTATCTGTTTCTCTCTCTCTCTCTCTCTCTCTCTCTCTCTCTCTCCCTCCCTCCACCTCTCTCATCAATAAACATATCCTCAGGTGAGGATTTTTTAAAAAACCCACAGACTTCTATCACATTGAGGACAGAATCCACAGCCCCAACCTTGGCTGGCTACTCCATCTGATTGACCCCACTTTCCCCCTTCCTGTTCCCCCTGCCGGCCCCCATATACTCCCTCACTCTTCACCTTGACAACCCTGCTGGCTCGGTCCCTTGCTTCCCAGGCCTGTGCTCAGAGAGGCCCTCTCAGGTCACTTTTATCCAAAAGAGCCACCAGCACTGTCCATACTGCTCCTGTCCCTCTGTCCCCTTCTTGTCTTGTATCTTCTTCATGTCTAGCGAGGTCTGATATCTCTGCTGATTTTTTATTGTCTTTCTTATCTGTTAGAATCAGAGCTCCCGAAACTCGGGAAACTGTTGGTTTAGTTCCCTGGTGTAGGTGCAGGACTTGAACCAGAGCCCTGCTCTGTGTAGGCACACGGAGCATCGCGATGAGTTAACGAGAGCACGCGGCAGAAGGGAGTAAGGGGGGGCTGGGAGAAGGTAGCGGTGTTGTGTCCTCATCAGAGATTTTTATCTTGTGCCCTTATTCATTGCTTTGCCAGCACAGCAGTAAACATTGCTCATTTTTTAGGCCGTGGAAGCGAGTGTGGTAAGAAATCTGATTAACGTATAGAATACTGACTCCATAGGCTAGGAGAACCACCATGGGATTTTTTTTTTTTACATATAATTCACATGCCATAAAATTCGCCTTTTGAAATTACACGATTCAGTGGTTTTTAGTACATTCATAGAATAATGCCAATATCACCACTATCTAATGCCAGAACATTTTCGTCACTCCATAAAGGAAACCCCATACCCATTAGCAGTCACTTCCCACTTCTCCCCACCTTCCCCCAAGGCCCCGGTAACCACTACTTTTTATCTCTGTGGAGTTTCTGCCCTGGGCCTTTCACGGAAGTGGGAGCGTGCATCGTGTGGCCCTGGTCTGCCCGTGTTGCGGCGCGACTCCGTACTTCCTCTTTGTGGCTGAAAAATACGCCATCCGGCGGCTCTATCGTGTTTTGTTACCCGTTTACCGGTTGATGGAGATTTGGATTACTTCCACTTTTTGGAGCCATGGGATATTGAAAACCAGGGTACAATTCATGATTCCTTGACCTTAGACAAGTTCTTCAGTTAGTTTATTTTTTCAAATAAGCTTACTTATTCACATACTTCAGCAGTTCTCCAAGTACGGTCTATAGATCCTTGGGAATACCGAAGACCTTTGGGTGGTCCAGTAGGTCCATGAGGTCAAAATTTCATAGCTTCACGCTTTTTATACTATTATCTAGACATTGTTCATCTTTTTCGCTGCTTACACAAGAGCAATGGCGAGTAAAACTGCTGGAATTTTGGCACAACAGAGATGCCCCTGTAACTAGCATTGTCGTAGTCCTCATTGCCAAGTACCCACATTTAAAAAACTACTGAAAAAGCCAGTTTCGCTTTAAGAATACCCTTGAAGACACTGTAAAACTAGTACTTTTATTAAGTCTCTACACTTGATACCTATCTTCTTCACATTCTGTGTGACAAACTGGGAAGTACGCCTAAAGCACTTCTGCTGGGTACCAAAGTGCCTTGGTTGTATCAGGGTCAAGTGCCCTGTGGATTGTTGGAGCTGCGGGCTGGGGTTCCAGGATCGTGCAGGGGTAAAAGGCCCACTCCAAGTGCCTGGTGGGCCAATGCACTTTAACGTAAGAGACTACCAAAAGTCCACCCTGCAACTAGCCTTGAAGGAGCTGTCTCTGCCTCTTTAAGAAACTGCTTGTTGAATTTTGATCTGCTACCAAAGAAGGCCCAATTATTGGAAAAGATTCCTAAAATACTCCCCGCCTTTATAACTCTATCTCCCTGGGAAATAAGATTGCCCTCATATAGTTAGAAAAACAGTCAGAATCTGGTTGTGTTCTATTAAGCCAGATATTAAAGAGATTTTTTAATATAAAACAATGCCTATTTTTCTCTTCTTTTTCCATTTTGGAAAATAATTATTTTTCATAAAATCTATTATTTATAGTACCATTTATTATGGTTAGTTACCGTTATTTTTAAACATATCAGCACATATTTTTAAATGTTCTGTCTTACTTTCTAATTTGGTAACTATAGCTAGAAATTTCATAAACAAAGCTTTTGGGGCCCTGGCTGGTGTAGCTCAGTGGATTGAGCGTGGGCTGGGAACCAAAGAGTCCCGGTTCGATTCCCAGTCAGGGCACATGCCTGGGTTGCAGGCCAGGTCCCTAGTGAGGGCCATGAGAGAGGCAACCACACATTGCTGTTTCTCCCTCTCTTTCTCCCTCCCTTCTCCTCTCTCTAAAAATAAATAAATAAAATCTTTTTTTAAAAAAAAAGCTTTTGGGGACCCTCAATAATTTTTAAGACTCTTTAAGAGTCCAGAGACCAGAAAATGTAAGAACGAATGATTCACCTGAATCATCTAAATGCTAAACCTGACAAACCCAACAGGAGGCTTTTCTTTTTTTCTCGATGTGATTTTGAAATGAATTTCTGTTTTCCTTGTGATGAACCAGTGGTGATTAGAAGGCTTAGTTGGGCCCAACTTATGATTATTTTTGATAACTTGCTTACATTGGCCAAGGGAGCTAACCAAAGTAATCAGCAGACGTAATCAAGATATTTTCAGTTATTTTAGAGATTTCTGAGATTGTTGATTTTTTTGAATGGAAGTTTGCAGATTAATTGCAAACGTTTGGAAGTTTGTCTGCAACATACCCACAAGATGTAGCACATCAGACCCTTGGTCCATAATCATAGCATCCCCCATAGAGAAAGTGGTCTCCTGGATGTCTGGGCTCCTGGCAGGCAGCCCTTCCCGGCCACTTTTACCTGAACGCTTGAGAGAGGAACAGGTCGCATTTTGGAACGTCTGCCATGTGCCAGGCACCCTGCTTGGTCCTTTTTATATGTCACCTCATTTTAACCAGAAAGCCCCAGCAGGGTAGGGAGTCTCACCCCGTCTTTTACCTGGAGCTTTACTGAGGTCCACGGAGACTGGATATGAATTACCCAAGAGGACACAAGTAGCGGCAGAACCAGACTTTGCGTCTCCGACGCCCACCCGTCTCTCCCTTCGCTCCCTCCCAGCACCACTCCCCGGACTCAGCCACATGCCGTCCAGCAAGTTTTGTTCTTACATATCAGGCTTTGAATAAAATTATCGACTGTGTGTGTGTATAAAATACTGTGTTACACATACCATGGGTTTTAAAGTTTTCGGTGATACCAATGAATTATTCAGTTATTTTTTTTTCATTTTAATTTGATTTTTTTACATCAGTAATAGTCCTTTTTACATGTTAGCTACCATTCCCTTCATCTAAAGCCATGTTCATTCGCTATTACTGGAATTACAAAATACCTGTGCTATACCCCTAAATTGAGGCAGATCCTCAAAGAGCCATATGCCCGGGATCATGGGGTGCCCCTCAGCTGCCTATGAGCTGCTCTTTCAAGCCTCTTTGGTCCAATGCCAACACTCTATTGATAGATAGTAGGAAGGCCCTTTAAACACTCAATGGCACTGCTACCCAAACTCCCTGGTGAGAGCCCAGAGGCCTCTCCCATCTGTCTCAGTTCGCAGAGCGTTGAGCGTGGCTTCAACACTGAGTTTCCTGTTTTCCTAATCTCATGGACCCCAAGAACTGGGCAGCAGGTCAGGTTTCCTTCTTCATACTGGCTATTGGAGATGTGTTTTTAATGAGTGACCCCGATTTACCGTAACTTTGTGATACTCCTTACAGTATTTTCTTAGCCTTAGTTCTAGCTCCATTGTGTGGCCCTTGGCTTCGTTCTTTTGTTGATTTACTACTTCTAAGTTGATTTACCTTTGAAAGGATTCTGAATGGAACTCTTTCTTTTTTTTTAGTATATTTTACTGATTATGCTATTACAGTTGTCCCATTTTTTTCTCCCCTTTATTTCCCTCTGTTGTGTACCCCCTCCCACCAGCGTTCCCCCACCTTAGTTCACGTCCATGGGTCGTACATATAAGTTCTTTGGCTTCTCCATTTCCTATACTATTCTTAACCTCCCCTTGTCTATTTTGTACCTGCCATTTATGCTTCTTATTCCCTGTACCTTTTCCCCCTTTCTCCTCCTTCCCCTCCCTGCTGATAACCCTCCATGTGATCTCCATTTCTGTGATTCTGTTCCTGCTTTAGTTGTTTGCTTAGTTTGTTTTTGTTTTTTTAGGTTCAGTTGTTGATAGTTGTGAGTTGTCATTTTATTGTTCATGTTTTTGATCTTCTTCTTTTTCTTAGATAAGTCCCTTTAACATTTTGTATAATAAGGGCTTTGCTGGATTGAGTAATCTTGGTTGTAGACCCTTGCCTTTCATGACTTCCAATACTTCTTTTCAGTCCTGAAGGGAACTCTTTCATTTTCTTTTCTAATGTGCCTCTCTCTTCTTTGCACGCAGGTACTGTGTTTGGAAACGGGAAAACCTCGGATTATCTGCTGTTGGGAAACTTTGTTTACACTGTGAGTGCAGGACATTTGCCTGGTTTGCATGTAAAATGGAATCCATTCATATGTGCTCATTTTATTTTCAAATTTAAATGCATGCATTTCTGGATTTAAGGGTTGGTTGTGCTTCCCTTTAAGAATGAAATGAGATATTTTGATTAGTAAGAGATTATTCTATATTAGCTTATCAAACTGTCATTTAGGTTCATTCACTGGCTTTATAGGACTTTGGTTGCTATTATTTTCATTGTTCCCCCTTTACTCATGTTACCCCTTCTTCGCCCTGTTCTCTTCCTTCTCCCTTTTCCCTGTTTTATTGTACTGTCCTTGTTAATACTTTTTCACTTTTACTATTCTTGGATTATTCTGGAGTCTCATGATAACTATAATGGGAAAGAAGTGTCCAGTCTTTGGGGACATTTCACCAACATCACACTCCCATTACTGCAAACTACGGAACATGCCCAGGGCTCCCTTGACTGCTAACAGTGTGTGAAATTTCATTAGTGATAAATAGATGATAATAAAGTACAGTGCTGAGCACTGTTCTTGGTATTTTGAACTCAAATCCCAAAAAGGGGTTTTATCAATCCCAGTTTACAGATGAAGGAGCTGAGACACGGAGATGTCGAGCAACTTGCCTTGTTCCTTAATCAAAACAGCTAATAAATGACGGGGTCTTCAGCACAAATGGTCTGAGTCCAGGCCAAGTCCACTTAACCATTGCGCTGTCCTATGGAAGGCCGGGAGGTTCGTTACACCCGGTTCCCTTACTTCAGAATGAGCAGCCCGGTCACCGGCAGTGATTGGCTGGGTGTCCACACCCTGTAACAAGCTCTTCTATCCTGCTCTGCAGAGCTTCAGATAAGTCAGTCGGGTTACAAAGTCCATCAAAGTCAGTGTTTTAGGTTTCTAAATATCCAGTTATATTACTTTTAGAATTGTCTTTAAAATTCAGAAACTAGGGGCCCTAAGTATTAAAGATGATATAAAACAAAATTAAAGCAAGCTGTAAAACACAAGTCACTGCAGGCGTCATCTCCATCGCCATTCCTGAAGTGTCCCCGAAGCAGGCGGACGCAGGCTCTGTAGCTGGGTGGTTGGACCGTGAGGCCGCGGGGGAGGCGGAGGCGGGAGCATGGTGCTCAGCAGGCGGCGGTTCTGGCTGGTCTCCATCGTGACGTTCAGCCACCAGCTAGTTCACTTGATTCTTTGCCTGCTACATGCTCAAGGTTCTGCAAACAATCTAGTTTGATCGCCTAATTCAGAGATACTCCTTCTTTATAAATCTCACTTTCAATCATTCTATGAACTATTTACTTAAAAATAACATTTTCCCTTCTGTTTTAGTTTGTGGTGATCACTGTGTGTTTGAAAGCTGGATTGGAAACATCGTATTGGACATGGGTAAGAGTGTCTCTAATCACAGCCAAGAAACGTCACATTTACTTAGGTGTTATTGACACTTTTTTGTAGTTTGTCATTCTGACTTTATGGGTCCTTTAACCCTAGTTCCTTCTACAGGTTGTTAATTGTGGTGGGTCAGGATGGAGGGGGAGAGCCAGAAGACCGCTTAGAGCCCAGAAAGGGGAGAAGCTTTTAAACTTTCTGGCAAGGAATCTTTTCTTAGTAGAATGTGTCATGAGACTGGCATTTGGCAGAAAACCCATTGCAAAATGATTCTGAAGACTAATAAAATTAGCAAAAGATTTGTCCTCAGACAGTTGTAAATATCCAATATGGATAAAGCAAGTTCCATTTTAGATAACCTTTGTGTTGAAGTATATTCACATCCAGGTAGAGAGACCTAGGGAGCAAGGAAGGAAGAGGGAAGGAGGGAGGGGGGAAGGAAGGAAAGGAGGAAGGAAGGGAAGGAGCAAGGAGAGAAAAGAAAATTTAAGTTTGATGCGCAGGGGAAAGATTGGCGCTATAAATTTGGATTTGACTGCTGTGAGTATACAATAGTATTCGCACAAGTGTCTGACACCTTTCAGGCAGAACATGCACAGAAAAAATTAAGGAGGCTCAACGATGGTAGGAGATTACGAAAATAAGAGTAGAAGAGAGACCCAGCAAAGGAGGTGGAGGAAGGCCAGTGCAGATGCCAGCACCGCCGACGTCGTAACTGTTGTGCAAAGAGATTAGCACTTAATGAAAGATCCAGTTAAAACAGAAGCCCAACTATTTGGCAATGCCCATAGATAATATTTTATGGATGCAGTAAAGAATTAATAAGGGAATCTGTGAAAGCTTTATTTGTCTCTGTGTTCTCCGTCTACCTAAAAGTCATTTGAGTCTGATTCCCTTCCTCCACAGTTCAGCCACATAGCCATCTGGGGCAGCATCGCACTCTGGGTGGTGTTTTTTGGAATCTACTCGTCTCTCTGGCCCACGGTTCCAATGGCCCCTGACATGTCGGGAGAGGTAATGCGCCCTAATAACTCACGATGCAACAAGCCTTAAACACTAGTGTTCGTTAATGAACCTGAATTGTTCGGCTTGGATATATCGTAAAACAGAGCATCTGACCATTTCAAAGCTATTTTTAAATTCCACAGTTGTAATAAATCTTGAGGGAATATTTTAAACTTGGACATTTTACTTAAATCGGACTTAGCCTTTCATAAACATTGTGGGGACAATAAAATATGGTTGTCAGAAGCGTGAATCATGTTATGAATAGCCATATAGAAAATGCCATTTTTAAATTAGAGCATAAATCCACCAATACATTGTGGATGAGAGATTTGGGGAAATGGTAGGCTTATGTCTCTGGGACAGTCTATCATTTCTTCTGTTATCTCTCATTCTAGGGAAAAGTCGGCTGTCATTAGATTAAATGCACTTTTAGGGTTGTCTTAATGACATCAGTTTGGTTTCCATTTTGAAAGAGTGAGGGCATCTGACATTTCAGCCTTATCATACTCCATTTTCAGTCCTGTCTTTCAGCTTCTTGTTGCACGAGTAGGAATTGAGTTATTAGGTGTTCATGGGGGAATGTCACGAGATCTCCTTTCCTTCAGAAGAGATTCCAGCAGTAGGAGGGTTTATGATTTCAATTGCAGGAAATTTGACATAAAATGTATAAAAGAAAATGTGGAAAACATTTCAGGATTTCCTGTGACCTCACAGTAACTTGCAAATCAAGGTAATGTGAGCCCCTGCACCGTACATTGTTTTCCCAAAGTCGCAGGAAGACTTCCCAGCGGTTTCATGCATTTGTGGCCCCTCAGTGCCACCTGGGCACCTTTCACTTTTGACAGTCTGGTTTGTAGATCATGTTCGTGAAATTTTATCTGACAGCATCCTGCTTTTTATAAATTAGCAGAATGCAGACACATTAAAAAACAATTTTTTTCATGGTTAAATTTATTAGAGAGACATTATATACTATTACAGCAAAAGCAGACATATCAAAGAGCATGCACTTCCTTCCACCATAAGCAAAGGCTTCTTCTGAAACGTGCTATGAACGCTAGAAAATTTACAGCACATATTTTGAGAACAGAGAAAAAGATGTGAACGCATCTCCCTCTTACCTTGGTTTCTGAGTCCATTTGTCTTGGAGAAATAAAATCAAAGACTGTATATGTATCTGATGATTCCACTTGAAAAATCCAGTTCTATTCTTTCTTTTTATTTGATGTGCTCTGTCTCAGTGAACCTGCTGTTTCCTCAAGGTCAATTCCAACGTAATATCTTTTTTATTTGGCCTAATTTTATCTCATTTCTTAATGTTTTATCTTCAAAATGGATGACACAAAAGATTTTGAGATCCAGATAGCTTAAGCAACTGTAGCCAATAGCTTCGGTGATAAGAATGGAGTTTGTGTCCACCTACTTCTAGGACAAGTGTGAAGTTTGATTGGCTTTTTGCCAACCAAATATAATTCCACCCTTGCCTATAGAATTCCCAGTATTAACCAAACACAAAACTTAATATCATCTCTTGAGGTTTGCGGTGTTGCTGTGTTTAATTCAGAGTGGAATGAGTGTCCGTACTCTGTCACGTTTCTCTGCATGTTATATACAGTGGGAAGTGCTAACAGAGCTGCTTTTTCTTGGTATTTTATTACTACTGATACTTTGAATATAATGTTTAAATAGCTCGCTCCATTGAAAATGTGAAAATAGATTAATCAGCATTAGGCTTGACTAGCTTGTCCAACATGTGTCTATTTAATTTATTCAAAGAAAAGAATAATACTTGAAATTTATGTAGTTCTTTAGTGCCTGAAAAGCATTTTGAGATATATGTGTGTATATGAATGAGTCTCACAGCAACTGCAGAAAAAGAGGATGTTGAGAAAGCCACTCAAATTCTCAGTGATAGATATTCTACGTTTACTGTTTCCTGGGCACTAGGGTAAGAGGTCCCCAAAAATATTTATAGCATTATGCAATTTTAGAACATTTTTATTATATGTAGAGGATCACTAGTTCTGTTATAATCTAGCTAATTTCATAAAGAAGTAACTACCCTTAGGTTTATACTTTCCTAATCTTAAAACTATATTTTAATCAAAACTATAGTTACATACATACATATGTGCCTATATATGAAAAATTTATTTATATTTGTGTGTGTGTATATGTATGTAATTGGCCAACCATCTTGAATAAAATTTAATGATTCATCTGTTAACTTCCGTGGCAAATACCATTGTAATATATTACATTGTACATATAGTATCTTATTACATATTATGTATTATATACAATATAATACTATAATAATATGTAGATTACATATACAATAATATAATTATATATTGCCCTGGCTGGTGTGGCTCAGTGGACTGAGTGCCAGCCTGCAAACCAAAGGATCACCAGTTCTATTCCCAGTCAGGGCACATGCCTGGGCTGCGGGCAGGGCCATCAGTGAGGAGCAAGTGAGAGACAACCAGTCCATGTATCTCTCTCACATTGATGTTACTCTCCTTGTCTTTCTCCCTTCCTTCCCCTCCCTCAAAAATTAAATAAATAAAATCTTAATAATAATAATATATGCTCTATATAGTAAAACATGTATTCGTGTCAGTAATACGAAGATGAATATAAATATTAGCATTCCTTGACTTGACGTGTCCCCCAGAGAGCCCTGTGGCTTTTACTCATGGTCAAATCAGGAGCCATCCGAGGGAACTGAGAGGGAGGTGTCGTGGTCCGCCTTAGGCTTTCACAGCAGGACCGTGACTGCTGTGTAAGGAACACTTAGGAGGGTGTTGCAACAACCAGGTGAGAGATAAGCTGGCTGGGACCGGAGCGTGGCAGTGGTGGCAGTGGTCAGATTCGAACCTGTGTCGAAGGTGGTAGAGCCAATAGGATCTGTTGACAGCCTGGCAGTGAGGAGTGAGAGGACAGGTCAAGGCAGACTCCACTGCCTCGGCCACAAACATCGTTAGGGTGTGCTCGTCCTCAACGCAGGGGATCCCACAGAAAACTGTTATGATAGCCACGTTACAGATGAGAAAACATACACAGAGAAGTTAAGTGCCTCACTGACATCCCCCTGACACGAAGGGACAGGTGAGAACTTGACTCAGCTGTCTGGTCCCAGAGTCTGCTGCTTAAGCTCTGCGCCGCGCACTCTGATCACAGCCGTTCGGAGGAACCCGTGGTAGGTCGTCTGCAAGGCGGGAGACTGAAGGGCCTAGCACTCCTTGCAGGTATTTCAAGGATTTGTGTAGAAGGGGAAATCTCTACTTTCTGTTTTCTGACGGCACTGCCGCCTCCACATTGCTTCGGTTTCTAGACAGTCCGGTGATCTTGCTCTTCCTCAGTCTGCACTCCACTCCCAAGCCATAGTGACCATTCCTGCATGCTTGCACCCCTTCTCAAGTGTCCACTGCCCCTTCATTCTTCATTCATCCACTCCAGCCTAACAGTGCTGGGCTCCTACTGCCCCATAAATAAGCGTTAAGTAAATGATCACTAAGTAAAATTTTTTTCTTGCTTGTTTGTTTTGAAAAAATGAGAAACAGTGGGGTAGAGGTGACAGAGAGCCAGATTTCAGCTCAAATAGAACATCTTTCTAACATACGGAGATCCACATGTAGCAATTTCCAGCAGCAGAACAGGATGCTGGTCTCACTTAACCAACCCTTTCTGTGCTGGTCAGCTGCTAGTGATTCTTAGGAAGAGCCTTATTCATCTACACCAGCAATTTTCAACCTTTTTCATCTCATGGCACACAGAAACTACTTACTAAAATTTTGCGACTCACCAAAAAATATATTTTTACCAATCTAACAAAAACAGGTATCATTTTGACTGATTGTGATGAAGACTACACATGTCGCCCAAGGACATAGTGTACAGTAGTAAAGTGTATTAGGTGCCTGTGCTTTTATATAAGGATTTCTGGTACCAAGATTTAACCAATCAGATGCAACCTTATTATGGGACGTGACCAGTAAGATGCAACTCCATTATGTGACCTACATATTTATGGTTCAAGACAGGGCATTCACACCAGACAGCTATTGTTGTGTTTGCTATTGTCATTTTTAGATTTGACTGTCTAAGGGAAAAAAGGCTAGTGCCCCTGACTGAATAGTCAGGTATTGCAGGTTTTAAAATTCTTGCTGCATACCTGTGTGCCACGGCACACCAGCTGACCATCACTGGTCTGCACCCCCAAGGTGGCCTGCCAAGTCCTGAGATCCAGGTTCTTGGTGCTTCTCTTCCCTGTGTCCTCCCCAGAGGCACATCTTACATATTGAAAGGACATAGACTGTCTTGCTCTGGTTAACAGGATCTCAGAGTATGAGTTATGCACAAATTAGGCATCTTATGGGCACAGGTCTCATGCTTCTATATTTGGCTGGATGCATACTGACACATAGATCTGGTTTTTATAATCATTTCCAGTTTGCATTCTTAGTTCATCTTTGTGGTCCCCATCTGAAGACAGAGCCCTTTCTCTCAACGTGCTGAAAAAAAATCCTAGCTCTCTGAGGCGGGGAGGAAATCGCCATTTGCTGTGCAGCCACCATGTCCTCGAGGCACTGTGTTTGGTCCCAGGCAGTCCTTGTTTCCTTTCAGGTCATATTATTACAAACCTTTGTGGTAAGCAAAGCAAGGGGCCCAGAAAATTCGTCCCAGGTTTTTTGTTTGTTTGTTTGTTTTCAATTCCCACTGGTTTTCTCCAACATCCTGAGGAACTAAATACTTTGGGGTGAGGGACATTGCTATTCCTGTTTCCCGGATGGGAACTCTTTTTTCCTTGTTGCAGCCGTCTTCCTTGCACTGATTTCCCTGATTTAGCCACTATTTCCCTAAGTTAGCCAGATAGCAAAGTGTTCCCATCTCTTCCTGAAAGTGCCCAGATTTTTAATTGTCCCTCTTCAACACCCACCTAACTCCCTCAGCACATTCATAGAAATTCCATCCGCTGCATATCCCAGCCTCTTGCCTCTTTTTAACAGCTTAAATAACACCCATCTCCTTAAAAAATACATGCATGAAATTGAAAGCCCAGTCATCCCACGTGCTCAGAGAATGGACAGTTGCCCCTCGGATAATAACAGGACCTCATTACTGAGGGCCCATCACTCATTTAACACTATGAACGCTAGTGGGAAGACTGTGAGGGTGGTCCAGTTACCTGTTTCACAGACACAGAGTGGTTGACTCATTTTCTCAAGGTCACACAGCTTGTAGTTGTCTGAACTGTGATTGAAACCCAGCCAGAATCTGTCCTCTTCACCACCACACACACTGTTTGCTGTTCCTCTCACATTTCTTCTCTCACCTTTTCATTCTTCTACACTAAAGGCTTTCCTCCCGGCCATATCAGTTTTCCCAGTGCAGAGGCCACTGAGCGCCAATGCCACCCAAGTACTTCTGTCTTGTTGGGAAACTAAGCAACCCGTTATCTGCATGTAATATTGGCGTCTTCGGATGTGCTCGGCTGTCATTATCACTGATTCAGGGTTTTGTTTTGTTTTTTTCACACAATCCAATAGCTCCTTTCCCCCTTACTCCAGCACATTCTGCTGCCTGAAGTTACCAGAAATCCACCCCCAAACATCTCGGTGTCGTGCAAACTTCAGTTACCCCAGCCACTTAGAGCAGCTCATGCTTGGCTGGTGGGCAGGGTGTTGCCATTTGGGAAACATTCCTTCTTATAGTTTTGCACTTTGTTTCCATTACAGTAATTCTACATCCCATAATAATGATGCAAATGGTAATGATTAACAAGTGTCCCAGAACCACAAACGATTGAATTATTTGTAACAAAGGAATTCAGATGGGGGTGGGGGCAGGGGAGTGGGGTATCCAAAGGTAGAAACTACCATGATAAGAAATTAAGAAAGAGAAAATAAAGAGTGTAAATAAAGAGCTTGGCTGTGACTTTAAATATGTCGCTGTCTTCCTCCCCTCTCACAAATATGGTTGTGATTTAAGAAGAGGACTTTTTTTTTTTTCAGACCTGACTTGTATTTTTTCACACCAGTACAACAATTTATGGGGCAAGGTAGACCCTGGGGAGAAGTGCTATGTTATATAAACATATGCTGGCCTGCTTTTCCGGCTTGTCTAGATAATGTTACTGGATATTTTTTTGAATTTCCAGAAGAAAATATTTTAGCCACGATGATTACCATGCCAGATTAAAAAGTAAAAGGCAGCCACATCAAGGATCATTACATATCACGATTAATACCAGAAGCTCGGTATCGGCGAAACGTTTAAATTTATCGCAGCGTTTGCAGACGCACACAGCCACGTCCTCCCGAAAGCACCATCTGGTTCTGCTCTCCCTGGCCTGAGGGATCTATAAAACTACTGAAGGAAATTGAAGTTAAGCAACGAGCATGTGTTTTACAGAATTTCAGATCTCTTGATTGAGGTTTGTAAAGTCTTTCTGAAAAAACAATAAAAATCTGTGTTGAGCCCTTTGGTGTCGCCCCCGTAGGAAAGGTATTAATAAACCACATTAGTGATGCGATTTTCCTAAATGGAGCTGTTACCTATTTTACCGACATAATAAATTATTTTACATATGAGGAATTTCCTGGTTAAAATAGTCCTTGTTCATCTCTCAGCCTTTAATGACCTAGATAGCATGTGATAATTTATTGGTCACAAAACCGGCCCCTGCACATGGGGCGGGGCTGTGCTGTGATATGATGGTGTTTCACCCAAGATCACTGCGTTTAGCCAAGTGGCCTGCAGGGAGCAACTACCCCAAACTCTGCTGTCCGGTGCTCTTCAGTGAACCAACGGTTGTGAGCCCGTCCAGGGAAACATAGTCACAGTCCCGCCCCTGACAGTGAATGAGACAGGCGTCTGCAATGAGACCATGTCTGCATCATGGTCCTTAAGGCAGCGGGCTGTGTAGCCACTTCCAAGCCCATTTGGTAGAGAGAAGTAAGGCTGACAAGGAAAGAAGGACACGGATGACAAGTGTCAGGGCGGATCGGGACACATGCACACCGTGCAGAGTCATCGTGAGAGTTGGCGCTGCGTTTGTAGACGCAGCATCTTTTCCTCCAACGCGTAGCAGATGCACATGGAGAGTCGAATGGCTGCCAGGCTCTGTGTTATAACGGCTCTGGAGGATGCAGGGATCTCAGACTCAGTCCTAGTCCTTAAGGATCTCGTCGTTAATGATGGTGTGATGGTGGCCTAACGTGAGACATGCTGTGCTGTACCCACAGTGCCAGGGCATGAAAATCTGGACGAAGCTGCTCTTAGGGTGGCAGAGTTTGGGCTCTTATCTAGAGTCAATTCATTCTTGCATTCACTCATTCTGTAAATATGTGTTGAGTGCTTAGTCGGTGCTAGGTTCTGTGTCAAGGTAATGGGTTAGTTCAGCAGGGTCCCTGTTGGCATTCGGGTTGAGGGAACCAGGGGATGAGAGGGAGAAATGGTCACCAAATCAGTTAACAAATGACTAAAAGATGCATCACTAAAGATAATTTCACAAAGAAAAACATTGCGATATGATATAACAGGGACTATAATGGGTGCTCCAGGGAAGTCTTTCAGGGGGGGACAACTGAGCTGAAACGCAAACGATGTGGGGATGGGCACCTGTTGGGTGACAGAGAGCACGTCAGAGCAGGTCCGGTGCTCTGAGGCAGAAAGGAGCCTGGCAGGTCTGAAGAATAAAAGGCCAGTGTGGCTGGAGCAGGGGGTGGGAAAGAGCTGTATGAGTGGGCAGAGGGCAGCTCGGCCCTCCAACTTCAGCATTTTAGCTCATAAGTCCAGTACAACTTTTTTTTTTTTCTTTTTTTGAGCTGTATGCCAAAGATTCTATCAGAAGTACTCATGAAAGAAAGTGTAAATGTCACTGCCATCTGCTGTAAATAAAGTTCATAATTGGACACAATTTTTGCAAGGAGTGGTCAAAAGCTGCTCTATTTCAAGTCACTACTTACTCTCCCTAGCATATATCATCCAAAGCAAGTTTATGGCATGTTTTTGATGTTAAAAAAAATAACATTAAACAAGATAGGACTTTATTTCTCTTGTGTAAAAGAAGTCCAGTGGAGGCAGGCAGCCCAGGACTGGCATAGCATCTAAACAATCAAGGACCAGGTCTTTTCTGTCTTACGGCATTGCCAACCATAGTTAGCTTCCTCACAGCCCAAAATGGCTGCTTAAGCTCTCACCATTTGACCAACATTCCAGCCAGCAGGAAAAGGAAGAACTCTTTCTATTTGAGGCTCTTTCCTAGACATTGTCCTCCACATTTCCACTTAATCCTCACTGGCCAAAAGTAAGTCACATGGCCACACCTAGGTGCAGCAAGAGAGCCAGAGGAATAGTGTTTGAGCTGGAGGACAGGGTGTCAGCTAAAAATCAAGTGGATACATATAAGAAGGGGAGGCAAATAGAAGTCTCTGTTCTGAAAGTCAGTAATTTTCCTACATAAGCCATATCAGCTTTTATATGTCTTTCTACAGCCAAGTGCTTTTGGAAGTTTTGAGTTTTTAAAATAGAATTTCCTAAAAGAGACAGTTGTTATATGACAGGATACAGGTGGTAGGTAAAGCTATGGGGGCAATCATTTTGCAATATGTAAATGTATCCAATCAACACATTGTACACCTCAAATTTCCATAATGTTGTCCCCAGTCAGGGGCATGGGAGAGGCAACCACACACATAATGTTATATATCAATGATATCTTAAAGCTAGAAAATAAATAAGTAAATAACTTTAAAAAATAATTCCCCACAGTCTGAAAGGTCATTATGTAGCTCATTATGTTTTACAGATTGAATTATTAGTAATCGAGCACTGGATGCGTTAGGAGGTGGTTTTTCAGATAGAAACATAGCCATCCAAAAATTACGAAACCCGTGAGAATGGTGAACCAAGTAAACATAGCACTGAGGTAACCCACTGCGTCACACAGCTTACTCGGTATCACCACACCATTTTACAGTCGTATTTCTCACAAGAAAAAGAATGTTTTGTGCTAATTGGATCCTCATTCTTCTGGCACTTTTAAGTTTTTCCAATAGCACAATAAAAAAAAGATTCAACTAAAATAAACAAAAAACAAATTCTGTTCTTCCTTATTTTTACTCTTCTGGAAACTGTATCCGCAGAAAAGAGAGTTTCAGAGCCACACCTGTCCCGGTGCCCTTGGCTTCTTTTTCAGGAGGACTGTTTTCTTCTGCATGTTCAGTTCTCGGTATGTGTGGATTCATAGTCAGCTTGTACTTCCAACTGATCCCAGGTCCCACCTGGCCCTTCCTCCTTTTCCTCTGAGCATCTCTGCTCATCATGTCTTCCCTTGTGACTTCCTTGCCAGAGGCTGGGGATTCAAAGAGTATTTCTTGCCTCACATGGCCAGATTGAATATCGATTCGAAGTCCTACAGTTGACCACCCCTCCTTCAGTCCTTCACCAGCAGAAATATCTAGGGGAAAAAGCACAGAAATACTGTGACCTGGTATCTAATTTGCATATTTTCTAAGATTTTCTTTGAAACAATTTGCATATTTTCTAAGATTTTTGTTTGTTTGTTTGTGGTAATGCAAGCCAAGGGTTTTCGTTGTCTCTGAGTAATCAAAAGCTTCCGGGAATAATTGCAAACACATTGGGGTTTATCTGAAACACCCTTCTCCTTCGTTATTTTCTGGGTGTTCTGCCCTGTCTGTTCTCATGGAGAATATAATCATTCATCTTGTATCAGTACCCCGTTCAGCTCACGTCAGCTGAGATTTACAGACTGCCTGTGTGTCAGGGCCTACGGTGGATGTCAGCGGCTCAAAAGTTGGGAAAAAAAGCTGCGAGGAGCTTGAGTCTCATGGAGTAAACCAACAGATTAACAGATCATTAGAATGGAAGATGCTAATTAGTATGATCAGGATGCACAGGGGCCAGTGGAGGAGAGAGAGGGCACTTGATCCCCAGGCTATGATTTGGGTAGCTTGGAAAGGTTTCTTGGGACGGCCTTTCCTGAGCTGTCCAGGGAGGAAAGCGTGAGGAGGGCTCTCCGAGGAGAGAAGGGCCCAAGCAGAGGAAGTTTGGGATTTCCTAGGCGGGCGATGTTTGGAGCTAGAACTGAAAAGTCACACAAAGACCAGGTCACAGAAAGTTTCCCAGATGTCATTAACATAATTACTAGAAGCCATAGCAGACCGCTTTTCATTACAAAATACACAGCATCTCAGAAACTACTCGAAGGCACAGAATAAAGATTTTGATCAGAGGACATGATAAATACGTGCTGGAGGTAAACTTGTGCGAGACCTTTTTTTCTTCCTGGCCCTTCTAAATCCCTTCTCCCCACTCCGCCCCCCCCCACACACACACAAATTTTATTGCTTCCAGGTATCATACTTTCCCTAGCTCATGAAAGTATTTCTTTTTATTCGTGTGGAAGGGAGAGGAAGGTACTTTAATATACTTAAGTTTTAATACATGTCACTCAGCTTTTTGACCAGAAAAGACAACCTACATTAGCAAAGGATAGTTAGGGAGCTGGATCAGCCTCTTCTTCCTTTTCTCCAAGTCACATAAATATCTGGTTGTAACTGTTCCCAGAATAACTCCATGCCAGACACAGGAAAACCAATCATGCCGTAACCACCACATCTTAGGAACATAGTCCCAAGGCTGTGGTGTTTTGACCTTTAATCTCTCCAAACACTAGGTTGTAAGGAATTATTTATTCAATCATTATTTATTGAACACCTGCTCTGTGGTTGAGCACTTGGGTTGTGAGAATTTATTAAGATATATTTCTTCCTCTTACAGAGATTATATTACAGGAAGACAAAGGAGCAACTGCAAAATGGGTGACAGGTGCCATCAAAAAGAAAACCCAAAGCAGGGTCAGCTAACCCAAGTCTAAGGAAGGAAGTGACATCCGATGTGAAAATTGAGGAGCAAACAGCAGTCACAGATGCAGTGGCCCAAGGTTGAGAGTTCAAGTCAGGCGCATGGATGCAGTCCAGGAACTGAAACATGTGGTGCAGTTAGGGATGGGACTGGCGAGAGAGATGGTGTGGGGGAAGTGACCGGAAATCGGGTAGGAAAGGTCCTGAAATCATACTGAGGACTTTGTACTCTACCCTAAGGGTGGTACAAAGCCATTGGAAGGATTTAATCCAAGAACTGCTGAAATCTAGTTTGCACTACGGAGCGGTCCCTCTGGCTGCAGTGTGCCTGCTTGCTAGCAGCAGAGCAAAATGAGTCAGTAAGTCCAGTTAGGAGGCTTTTGGGAGGACAGGCAAACATTTGGGCTGGGATCATGGCAGCAGGGTTGGCAAACAGGAGAGAGATTCTGAAGGTACAGGCACAACAGAACCTGGGGATACACTGGATGTGGTGTAAGGAGACAAGTGGTAGAACCCAGTCTCCGTCTTAGCTGCTGAATTGGCACTGCAGCCATTCCCTGGAGAGACTGCACAACGCAAAAGCAGGTCTGAGGGGAAGACAGTGTGTTCCATTTGGGATGCATCTGTCTGAAGGACCTGTGTGATGGTCAAGTTCACAGCTAGGTAGTTGCATTTAAAGTACGGGCAAGAGATCTAAGCCACAGAGAGCTTGTGACTGATCCCTACTTGGAATAGAGAAGCCACCAACCTTCCTAAGGACTGTTTCTACGATAACAGAAAGCTCCTGAGAGGAGCGCAGGATAGTCAGCCTTCCCCTAAATTCAGGGCCCTTCCCAACCACCAGTTTTCTAATTGCATTCTGTGAGCGGCATCTTTAACAGCTTGGATAATACTCTCTTAACACATACACATTTACGTAACAGCCACGTAGTTTAGTAAAACTTTAGTGTAACCCACAATGAATAGCTGCATTCCCCTAAATTAGTTCTATAGGCTGTTAGTGAGCAGCGTGTGCGGGAAGGGTGCATAGGTCGATAAAGACATTTGGAAATCTTGGTTTAAGAAACTATTCGGTAGGGTCCTTGACTGTGATTCCTCAAAGCTTTAAATTTGCTGCTTGGCTGTGAGTCTCCAAGAGGCTGCTGCTGTGGCTTGTTTATACCTTTCCTCAATCTCGGGCCGTGGCACGCTTTCTAGGGAAAGTGCTTTCAGGATTAGTGACCACAGAACAGTTCTGTGGGATACTAACATAAGTGTAAAAGCTGTCCCAAAGTTCCACACGTACTTCCAGAAATTGCATTATCATATTAACAGGAATCAATGTCTGTGCTTGATACACATTGCCAAATACCTTTCCCCAAGGCAAGTACATTGCTGATATATAAATTGTTACAAAGACCTGTTTCACCATAACCCCCCCTCAACCGTGATGGTGAATTTAAATCTGGCCTGATTTGGTTGTGTTTCTGTAGCTGCAGGGAGACTCAACCCTTTTCCAAGTTATTGATCACTTGCTGCTGCTTTTGTGAGTACCTTCTCACAAAAAGATAAGTGGTTTATTTTGATGATCAGATGTTATTGTGGAATTTTATATATGCATAGCAGGCATTCTTGTTTTTCATTTGCTTTTTAGTGATGTTCTTTTTGAATATGTGGAACTTCTACATGTTTATGTGTCAGTTCTCTAAAGCACAGTTTTTAAGCTAAGAAAGTCCTTACGTAAAACTTTAAACACTTAATAATCACTTCTTGGGATATTTTGTTGTTATTCACATTAACGCTTAACCCCTCTGGAATTTATATTAATTTATTTTGCTTCACCCCCCCAAAAAAAACTAAGTTTTACAGCCCTCACTTCTGAATAATTTTCTTTCAAAATTAATATATCCATACAGTCTTCAGTAATTTTATGAGAAAATAATTTATCTACGCTTCCTAAATTAGCAAATCAAGATGAATGAGAATTTATTAGTGGTCAGTTACTTTAGCCAATATCAGACTTACAACAAACATATTTTGTGATGTTCATGCAATGAAACCATGATATTTATAAACTGACTTACATTTAATTTGATGTGGTAATAAAAATTTCCTTCCTTGAAGCTCATGCTAGAGCCCATGAGGAACAAGACTAGTGTGTTTAAAGAAATTTTAAAATTAAAATGAAAAAAGGAAAAGTTTGTTACTAATCAGTGTTACTAATAAAAGCAGCCACTTTATAAACATTATTGGGATTAATTCTTACAATCCACTTTACAGCTGAGAAAAAGCAGAGACTCGGAAGTCACTTATCCTAAGCCTGAGAGCTGGGAAGGGCAGAGCCGGCGCTGGGTTCAGGGATGACTGCCCTTGTCCTGCCCCAGCTGGGGTCCGCAGATACAGCCTTCGGTTCCCCAAAGGGCCTGCTTGTTTAGACAGTATCTGCACTCTATCCAAGAATGAGTCATAGCGCAGCACTCTGATATTTCCAGTGTACTGTAAAAGGAAGGGTAGAACTAAGAACCCCTTTGCTAAAGGGCTGTAGGCAGGTAGCACTTGAAATTCTTTCTCCTACAAGACTGAACTTGGGGACCCCGAAGATGAAGAAGTGGGTGTTCCTCTCTGGTGTGGAAGCATAGTTGCCCAGAGGTAAGCTCCTCTGATCTGGTCAAGGCCCTTGGCTTAGCTAAATGCATGGGAGCTCACATTTTCTCAAACGTCCCTTCTCTGCAAGTTCACATGGAAATTTCAGAACAAGCCCTCATGCCTCTGCCGCATCTTGCATTTCAGGCAGGGCTGCTTCATTTCTGGAAGCCCGCATGGCCCAAGGTGGAGCCAGCCTGAGGCCACAGAGACAAGTGATTGTTTGTCCGGCGCAGGGCCTGTGCCCTCCACCGGCTTTAAGTCTCCCCTGGCTGATCCTTTCTCCAGTCCCAGGGAGGCACTTTTGTGGCCCATTCCCTTTGGTCTCCCAGGGCCTCGAGGAGGGGTAGTGGGGGCTGCTTGGCAGAGCCCACCGATCTCCCACATTAGGAGCATTTTGCAAACTGGTCCCGGAGGGAGCTCGATTCCAGCCCCGAACAGGCTGCTCCAGTTCCCCCTTTGTGTGTGGGGATCGGGCGCCGTTCCCCAGCTGACCTGCCTGCGAGTGGAGACATGTGAAAAGTTAGAGACAAAAATGGTCTCTCCAGAGGGAGGGGGAGCGTTCTGGTACAGAAAGGAAGGAAATACCTCTGGGGGATTTTTTCCCCCTGCTCTTCATCCAAAAAATACAGAGACTCTCTGTCTTTAATGGGAATGCCAGCTTTAAATCTTTTAGGCTTGGATTAACTCTGCAAAAGAAAAGAAAAATCTGACAGGCTTTCAGATATGACACAGAAAAACTTTTTTTCCCCCTCAATTCATGTTGCTCGTTTGTAAAGCCAAAGGCTAGTGGGCTGAATAGTGAGCGCCAGTTAACATCACAATGGTCAGAGTTAGCAGCCGCCAGCCTCCCCCTCCGACACTCTCCTTTTCCATCGGCAGACGGTTCATACAAGGTGGCAAAGGCAAGAAGAAATTTTTCTCCTCTTGCCCCGCAATTAAAAGAGATTAAAATTAAGCCAAGTACACAAGGTATGTTCAGTGACGTGGCTTAGAATGTTGAATCTTACCTTTTCCCCCCAGGAGGAAACAGAAATGTGGTTTTTCACAGTCCTTACCTGACTAAAAAGCTTTCTTCACTCTGAACAAACCCCCCCCCCCCCCCCCGCTGCCTTGATAGTCATTTCCTATTACACAGTTATTGTGGTTTTCACTGTTGAGGATGTCAGCAAACGTGTCGCAGATCATGTTTTGCTTATAAAATAAAGTGACTTTTATGTGAATATTTCTCATGGTGTTGGCGTCTAGAATATGGGTGCTATGTCATTGAATCAACGTGGCAATATTTATTTCCTAAAATTTTTTGTAGTAGCACATTTTTATTAAAACGGTATTCAGAGTTATTTGATCCTATAAAGGGAAGAAATCTTAGCATTCTTGAACCAACACTCTATCGAGAAGCCCATGTTCGTGTAAAAAAAAATTTAAACAGCAGTTCCCGGTCCTCAGTTGAAAGTCAAAATGAATAGGTAATTTGAAACATAATTTAAAATTCATAATATTTTTATTTGATGAGGATTGATTAGGATTGTTTGTGTGTAATTCTGAAACTGCCTATAAGAATTAAACTCTAGATCATTTTTAATTCCTGAACCACACATGGTTAAAAACAGAACTCTGTGATTTTTAGCAGAATGTAAATACGCATGCATTAGTTGGCTACATTTTAATGGGGTTATAAAAGTACATTTACTGCAGACTTATTCTTGGTAAACAAATAGACTTGAAGTGAAACAAAATATTTCTTTTGGTTTCATTGTATGACATATTTCTTTCAAGTTCTGTGTAATCTTATTATATTACAAAGGCATTTTTATTATCATTACAAATAACCAATAGAATTTATTAATTTTGTAATCATAGAAACATTTTTTGCAACCCAAAATTGATATAGCAATTTGGGATTTGATACAAAATAATGATTAAAATTATTTTTAATATACTTCCACTTCAGTTTTACATTGCTAGATATTTGGTTTGACTTTAGCAGTAACAGAATGTACCAACATAAGTTATGTAAATCTTTGAACAAAATTTAAAATGATCATATATAATATCAGATGAAAATAGTAAAATATTTTTATAAATATCTTAACTTTATTATACTATATTCATGATTTATCTAGATGATTTTTAATATCATGTCATATTTTATAAAAGCAATTATTTTTATTTGTAAATTAGTGAAGTTAGTTTCAAACTAAGATTTATTTTACATGTTGCATTATAAGAGAATTTAAAGCAGAACATGTTTGAATTTTCTCAAAAAGATTGATTTTTATATTATAAAGATATAAATGAAAGTCAGAGATAATTCTAAGTTATAAAAGAATGTCAAAGTTTATTTCTCCATGTTATCAACCTCAATAATAAAAATATCACATAAAAATATGACAAGACTTGCCACACGATAAAACTTTGCTAGATTAGACACTCAAAGGGCAAAAAATAGAGGCAGTATTACATATATTAACACATTTGGCTTTTAATTTCACAAGTTTAAATTTACAGTTATCATACTCTCAGCATGAGATTCTTAAAATGATTTTACTTAAAATGCTATAAAACTAAACACGAATAATGCGTTTGCTGGTTTTTAAAGTCACGTTGTTTCTGGCGGTTTTCTCAGGCAGCCATGCTGTTCGGCTCCGGGGTCTTCTGGACGGGCCTGCTCTTCATCCCGGTGGCATCCCTGCTGCTGGACGTGGCGTACAAGGTGTAAGTGGGGACTCACTGTGTGCACAAACACACAGATGCGTGTTAACCCACACATTTCTCTCCTCATAGCATCGACTCAAGGGTGGGAAGTTTCCAGAATAGGAATCAGTGGTATTCATTTATTCTACATAAATAATGAAGGAAAGAGTGATTGAAGAACTAGAAGACTAAATTCATTTAAAAGGCAGAATAAGAAGTAAAGCAGGTAGTTTCAGTTAGTATTAGAAGTATGTAATTTTTAGAAATTACCCTGAAAAATCCAGTCAAGGTAGAGGAAAAGTTCTGTTATCTTCAAACGCACATACATGTATCTTATTAGTGAACAATACTTGTGAAATGAAGCTTTTTGCTTGCCTGATTCCAAATATCTATAAATACATGTTGAAGTTTTTTTTTTGCTTGCCTGATTCTAAACATACATAAAATATAGAACTTTAATAATTTACTGAAGGATTGTAAGTTTGAAAATGTTATCTCTTCCCACAAAAACAGTACCATTAAAGTTAGTTACATGATGCTTACTTAATAACTATGAGCGTTTTAATGCTATAAACCTAAGGCATATACTTTAAGACCATTGTTTCTTTAATTATATTAATGCTCAAAATCATTGCAATTTGTATATTCTTTCAAAAAACAGTTATTTCTACTCTGGTCACTCTTGTCCTTAGAAGCATGATAATACACCAGTTTTGTGAGGTCTTTAGTCTTCACACAAATATTTCCATGCGAACTCTGTTTTGCAGCATCAAGAGGACCGCTTTTAAAACATTGGTAGATGAAGTTCAGGAGCTAGAGGCGAAATCTCAAGACCCCGGGGCAGTCGTGCTTGGAAAAAGGTAAACTATTCTGAGTACGGTCTTTTCCAAGTGAACTTTAAATTTTCCTTTTACTAGAGATTGGAAATAAATGGTAAAAGTTGCATTTTATCAGTTAACAAGGAGCAAGCAGTGGCATTGACAGATTTGGGAATCAGAGAGATGTGGACTCAGATCAGATGCATCATCTGGCTAAGCTCTGTGTGGCCTCACCCAAGTTGCTTGGTGTTTCTGGGCCTCAGTCTCCTCATCTCTCCAATGGGGGTGTTGTTGCCTACCTCAGGCCAGTTTTGGGAATTGAGTAAAATACCATCGATAAAGCAGATAGCTTAGTGTTGGGTGCCTGATGAGCAGTAAATAAGTGGAAGTTACAGATAGTATTGTGTTACTGAACTGAAAGGGGAAAAAAGACTTTCAGCTTCAAACAGTACCCATAATCCACTCGTGTGTCCTGAAAATCAGAGCTGGACTTCGGGCAAAGTGCCCTGCAGTTGCACATGTGTCTCGGTGTGTGATTAAGAACTGACCTAGGCCTTTGTCATACATGTGAAGGGACTTAATGTCTTCCCAGTGCTTTCCTCCCCACCACCACCTCCAAAAAAGCGAGGTTAGAAAGCTAATCAAATTCACAAAATTCACAAAGCATTCTAAAAAGAAAATTAAGATTATTTGAAGCCATCTATAATAAACCACAATTATGAAAATAATACCAGGTATTTATGTTTCTCTCTTTCATCACACTAAAATAAGCTGAAATTTTGTCAGAACCATAAGAAATATTTTGCCCTGGTCTCTGTCCCCTTCATCAAGACTCAACGGTTGTTTCTCTGTGTGACACAGTGGAGATGGTATCAGGCTGGGAACACAGGATGAGACCGCGGCGTCGCTTCCTTCCCCGTGGCCTAGGGGGCGCCTCACCCCCGTCTGTGCCTCTCTGAAAATACTGGCACTGGCTTTTGTCGGGTGCTACGCTCACCACTTCACATTTACTCTCTCATCGAGTCCCTACGACAACTGCATACAAATCCATCACCCCCATTTTCCTCCCATATAGGGACACTGAGGCTTGGAGAGACTAAGTTCTCAAAGCCAGAAGTGACAGAGCTGGGCCTTGAGCCCATGTCCATGGATTCTCAAGTCCCTGCTCCCAACCGTTCGCTGTTCTGCCTCCTTGTGCTACCTTTTCAAGAACATGGCAGAGCAGCACAAACAGCCTGCCAGTGACCCGACAAAGTTCTTGACCTCGATAAGTCAGTATGCCTGTGCGTGTGGTGGGGATGATAGTACCTATTTCCCAGGTTCGAGATACTCTTCTCCTCCCTCCGCCTTCCCCTCTATCTCTGTTTTTTCATCTAAAAATTTCCAACTCTGCCAATGGCCTGGCATAAATAGTCCCTCAGTAAATGTTTTCTCTCCCTTTCATCCTAGCGACAAAGAGGATGGGCTGAGAGTTCTAGTTCACAAAAGTGTGAATAAAACCATTGATTAACAATTTTTAGGGACAGTTTTCTGATGATACTGGTTACTAACCTCCCGAGTAAATTTCTCATATGTGTAAGTTAATAAAACTTACATCAAGGCCCTCCATGTGATATTTAATTTTTGTGGTTTGTACTGACAGTCAGTGGCAATTCATAAATCAGGCTGAGGGTTTGATGTGACGACCTCTAGATTCTAAAGATGTGATCAGTCTGTGATGTATGTAGCCCCTTCCATGAAATAAAATGAGAGTCTAAAAGGAAGGAAGTGAATTCCACCATACATGACCTCCAACTTCTGCATAGAAAATGCACCCGATAAAGTGAACTCTCCAGCCCAGCTCATTTGCCTAAAATAGCTCTTCAGCTCTTCTCAAGAACTCAGAAATGAGTCGGCTGTCAGCTGAATACCACAAACGAAAGCCCCTGGAGCAACACATGCTGCGTGTTGCCTGTCGGTGATCAAAGGGTGCTGACGCTCAGCGTGCCCAGTGTCTTCCTGCTAGGTGATATAGCTAGAGAGGGGGAAGGAAAAAGATCCGGGAACAGAGAAACATCTACACTAGTTGGTAAAGTCTTCATGCTACACAGGTTGCATTCTAAGGCAGTAAGAAACTGTCAGATTGATTTTACTGCCAGGATTATTTTAGGAACCCTGGACAATGATATCAATGTCAAATTTTTTCAAGTTCACTGATTCTATCTACATTTTCAAAGAGGGAGAAATTGTGATTTCTCTGTATTTTAGCGGTATCACACTTCCTTTAGTTCCAAAACACCGTGTTCTTTTACACCTCCCAGTATTTATTTGCACATGCTGTTCCCTGGTCTGGAAACTGCTAGCTGGTACAGAGTGGACTGTCTGATTCCTGGCCTTCAAAACCTGGCTCAGATACAATTACCTCAACTTTTCACAAATACAATTAATTCCTACTCTGTTTAATTGTACTTTGTTTACTCTTCTGTTTTTATATTTATTACCTATATTACAATACATCTGTTTCCCCTGTATTTGTTTCCTACTGGATTGAATTCCTTGAAGGAGACACCCTCTGTCTTAGTCCTCTCAATTCAACACCTAGTACAGTGCTCGGAATGTCCAGGGAAGGAACGAAGGGAGGGAGGGACGGAGGGAGGGAAGGAGGGAGGGAGGAAGGGCTCAATAAACATTTGGTGAAAGGATGAATGAATGGTCAAGAGAAGAAAGGAGAGGGGAGGGCAGGGGAGGGGAGGGAAGGGAAGGGAAGGAAAGATGAAAGTACAGAGTAGGGGGTGGTAAACAGGTGGTTGACCTATGGATAGTTAATTAAAAGTAGGATACATAAGAACATCTCCCTGGCTGGTGTAGCTCAGTGGATTGAGCATGGGCTGTGAACCAAACGGTCGCTGGTTTGATTCCCAGTCAGGGCACATGCCTGGTTTGTGGGCCAGGTCTCCAGTGGGGGCCACGTGACAGGCAACTACACATTGATGTTTCTCTCCCTCTCTTTCTCCCTCCCTTCCCTCTGTCTAAAAGTAAATTTTAAAAATCTTTAAAAAAAAAAAGAACATAGAATTATTGATACATAGGTTACACTTACCAAACAAGTTATGTCCAGAGTAATGATAGTTTACATTTTTTGTCATAGAATGATGCAGTTTGAGTTGATCACCCCTAATTTTTTTTCATCTTCACTAAGTGATGCTATGATGTCAAGCTATACATAAAATGAAACCCTGCTAGAGAAACTGTAACTTGTAAGCAGTGTATCCAGATCAATAGGTACAAAAACTTATTTTTCATCTTTACTCATTTTCAAAAATTAAAACATTTTAGTTAAAATAATGAATCTTTTTTAGAGGACATAGTATGCCACTTACCATATTATCCAGCAAATTAGATACATTCCAACTTTACATCAACACTTTGGGGGGAAAGTGTATTTCATCATTTTAAATATATGGCTTTTGAGCCATGGGTTGTAGTAGAAATTGATTTAAGCCTAAAGTATTGGCAGAATAAATCCAAACCTCACTCCTGATGACTATGTAGCCATGACTAATTATTTTTTAATAAGAAAATGCCATGAACAAGACCCTGTTTTTTCTGTAACTTCTATGTGGACATGCTCCAACACTAGGGAGCAGAAACATCTGCAATTCCAAAATAAAAAAAAAAAAATTTTGTCAAAAATCAATTTTTCTCATAGCTTTATAGCAGATCTTTCCTGGAAAAACCAAAAACATTTGTTCTATAAATACAAGGACATTAAGAGTGTTTATTTTTTCTATAATGTAAACGTTTATACATTTTATAGCAGAAATATTAATTTGGGGGGCCTCTCAGATCCCACTTGAGGGTATTACATCCACAAATTGTGGTAACATCTTGCCTGCTCTTTAAAAAAATTGTAAATTCAAAACCCAAAGGATTAAAATAAGGGGCTGTAGACACAGGATTCCTTGGAGACAGGGCAGTTATTTGGGGGATATTTTTTATATGCATGTGAAGCCATACATCCTACAGACAGACAAATATGATAACAAGACTCATAATGTTTCATATCTAAGTGTAGACATTAACCAGAACTGTTAATCACTGAGGAGAACCGCAGCCCAGCATCTTCAGCTCTTTCCTCACTACTTTGCCCATCACCTCTGTTTGGTCCGCAGCCTTGGCTTTAAAGAAGACAGTGGGAAAGTATGGATGTCATGTAATTTGGCCATGTAGATGATGATAGTGTTCTCCCAGTCTTTGCCTGTGGTGTTTGTCCTGATAAAAAGCAAATGTAACATTGCCCAAGAACTAATAGAAAAGAAACTCTATTTCTCAGTTTTCTTACTGGAGTTCATACCAGTGTTAAATCAATTTCTTGGGCTTTAGGCTAGGCAGACGTGTCAAACATTTCCCCAGCCTGCTCCCATCCCTGGGACCGTGCATCTGCCCGGCATTTGCAAAGAGCAGTCAGAGAACAGTGAAACATTCTCTCCTCCAGCGCAGAAATCAGGCCTGTTACATTCATGGTTTACCTCCCCCAGTAATACCCCCTCGCACAGGGCAGCTGGCATGTGCCACACACCAGAACGGTCCGTGAACGAAGGGTTACTTACTTTCCAGAGGAGATCCATTTTAACAAGTCAACCCAAATAGCTTGACAACCCAATATAAAGACAAATGAAAGTTTGCCACTCTTAAAGGATTACTGGAAATACCTTGTGATGATGTGTTCCAGGGCAATTAAAGGGTTTTACCTATAGTTTTTAATGTTTCAAAATGAAGTGCTATTTTAAAACATGGTACCTTGCCACCTCACCTCCGCCAGATACCTAAGTTACAAAATCGTAGTGGGCTTGAAAATCAGGTCACGTTATTTAAGTGGTAGTTGTGATGTATGTGATCGCATTAAACAGATTCAGAATTTGCATAGCTTGGTATGTAAATGAAGACCACACAAGACTGAGTGAAACTACTATGATTTGTGAAGAAGATGCGGTTTTTAGTGAGAAAGAATCCTAGAGCCTTTCCTCTCACACCATGTTCAGCTAGCTATTCAACAAAAACGGAACTTTTAACACATCTATTAATGGTTAACATGGTACCAGTATATTTTATAATGTGACTTAATAGTAATATTAGTACCCATAAACATCAGTAGCACAAAATTGCATTATTTCAACCTAATGAGTAGTTCCCTAATTAAGGTAGGATAACACTAGAAAAATATAACTCATCATCACTTACTGTTTATTAAGCATCTGCCTATTAGTGACATTTATGTTCTCTAGAGGGGACCCTGCTCCATAAGCACTAAAGTAATAGGTAGCTAAGGGAGGAAAAAAAAAACCTCCTACTTTGCTCCTAAGAAAGAGGAATAGGGGCATCATAAATTAAACTCGTGTAGCAATAGACATCTGGTGTTGAATATAAACCAAGGCATCAGAAGTGATCCTCACAAAGCATCTTTTGTTCGGTGATGATCTCTGTTCTTGTTCATTTTTTATAATTCAGTTCTTGGGGATCTGGGGAGTGGCGAGGGGAAAAGCATTTGTGCAGTGCTTTCTAAGTGCCCGTCACGGTGCCACCAGCCACACCATTGCCTGAGGGGCAGAGGCTGTCCCGTTGTACGGGAGATGACTGAGTCGGGTTTGCCTCAGGTGGCCCTGCCAACAAGGAACAGACTCAGAATTAAACCAGTCAGTCTGCAAAGCCCATGCTTTTCCACAGCAATATGCTCATTTCCCAAAAAAGACTCTTAGTGCTTTTTTTTTGTGGGGGGGGGGGGGGGGGGGGTTTGCAACTCTAAACATTAGCTTGATATAAGAGAGGAACAGAATCCAGTGTAGCCTTGTATGAAAATGTTACCAAACAGAATTGCATTATCTTAGGTAGGTAAGTTGCCATAATATGAAAGACAGAATTCTCCCGTCTGCCTTCTTACACTCCAACATTGTCCTGTTAAAGTATTACGCGTGTAGAAAGGCCAGCCTGAAACCTGGAAAATGTATTTTGGGAAGAGGCAGCTATATAGTGATGCATTACAGTCTTGTGGTCTAATGTAGTCATTTCCATTTTACCTCCCAGCACCCCGGCCGCCAAGGCTCCGCGAAGGAAACCCGACCACCTGCTGCTAATGCTGCCCACGGCCCCACAGCAGTTGCATATTTTAATGCCCCTCGAGTCCCAGGGCTGTAATGTTAGTAAAATGTTTTTTAAAAAGTGACTGTAAAAATGGCCCCCTTTCCTTCCCCTTATCTGTTTATTTCACTGGCAAAAACAGGTTTTACAAATATTTGCAAAACCACTGGAGTTTTAGATGAATTAGCTTTCTTGCCTTAATGTAGCTAATTCCCAGTGACAACAAAGTATGTCTAATAATTACCAGTTAACATCCCTAGACTTTAAAAAATATGTGTGGAAGATTACTACAAATGTCAACATTTCTAAATATTTTACTTTAGCAAAAGCCTAAATATTTGTGTAATTACAAGTTCATTTTGCAGAGGACCCTTTCTTTCTTTTACGTGTGATAAAAATTGTTCCATGTCAGGGTCTCAGAACCATTGGCAAAATACTGTCCTAACATAACTTACAGCGATTTAACCGGAGCTTTTATAGTAGTGGGGAAAATACATGATGGAAAATTTTCAACTGAGTTAGTTCCAGTGATTAAAACAAAGTTGAATAAACATTTCCTGCAACACGTATGGATTACTTATTAGCTCTTCATGCTTATTATATTCTTTGATATCAAAGCAAGGCTTTAAAAATCAACCAGTAGAGAAATGGCATGACTGGGAGGATTGATGGTGTTTCAAAAAACATTTCAGAATTATCATTCAAATTCCTGTATTCAGCCAATATTGGAGTTCCCTGCTGTATAAGGCGGCTCTGCACGCAGTGAGAAAAAATAGACGCATTATTTCTGACACTGTGCTTTGGGAAGTTACATAATTAACCACATAAATTTGTTCCTGTGGAAAAGATTATTCTAAACATTAATTGAAAAATAAATATTTTGCTGTCATATTTTACTACTATAATTACTTTCTGCAAATAGTTCTTTTATTTTAAAATGAAACTAAAGGACACATTTCATACCACATTAGTGGTAATGGAATTTTTCTAATTAAAAAGTCTATGAAATTTCTTCTTTGTGTAATTTCTAGGATTTCTTTACATAACAAAAAAATACTATGCACCAAAATATATTCAAAGTAGGAAAAAGATATAATGATTTTTTTTATTCTAAAAATGCCATGCTTAAAATAGACATAGTAAGTCAACAAAGATTTTAGAAACTAATAAACTACTGGAAGAATTTTTTTTATTTTTTATTAATTGTATTGTGCAGGTTCTATAGCTCCATTTGACTGAAACGTAACTGGGGTGTGGGGAAGTCTTCCGACTGGATTATTAGAGACAAAATAGTCCTCTATCTAAACTCTTGAAATCCCATTATCTGAGAAAACGGGGTAAAAAAGAAATCACTAGACTACAGATTTCTCAGGCAGTCTTTTGTTTGAGTCCGCGTCTGTCTGGTGGTCCCGTGGGCGCACGGGGGATTCTGCCGAGCTGACAGTTCGTTTCTCACATCCGCACCTGCTCTGCAGCCTCACGGAGAGGGCGCAGCTGCTCAAGAACGTCTTCAGGAAGAACCACGTGAACCTGTACCGGTCCGAATCCCTGCAGCAGAACCTGCTCCGTAAGTGCCTGCGCTCTGGCTTTCTGGAGAAGTTCCGTTGCTTCCTGGCATTCGTGAGGACAGCACTTTGACTTTAGGGATGTCGAATGATTTCAAATTAGCACCTGAAACCATTTGTGCATATTTCGCAGCATGTTATGTGAATAACAAATGTTTAGAGAGTCCTTTAACCTCAATCATCTCACGTTTAGCAGAAGACAGAGCCCTGTAACATTTTGCTGCTTTCATTTAAAGAAAAATATTTCCACATGCCCCTTGATTCCTTAAATCTTAAAAAGAACCAGTAAAATAAATCTGAAGTCTTAAAAGCTCCCTCTGCATTGTTATCTTTTCTACTTGAATAACTTTGCAATAGCCTTTTCAGCTTTCATGCAGAACAATGAAACATATATTTCCCCCTTCGAAAATATTTATGAACATTTAGAGTTGTAACAAATTACTAGGTATCATGCCCTCTTAACATTTCAAGATCTAAAAAAGGATATAATATATAAAGCCCTCTAGTAAATGTATTTGTGTTAGTAATATCTTTTGTTTCATGTTGTTTCCACATACAATTTATTTTCACTTGTGTATATTCGTGTTTAATGCCTTTGCTCTTTATACTTCAAGAGGCCTTTCCTCAAGACATGATCCCCTTGGGGGCCATTTCTTGTCCATAGGCCCCCGCCGACCACGCTGGGGCCTGAGCAAGTTTCTTTGCAGCTGCCCAAAGCCAAGCAGAGTATTGTCTGAGGGAAGAGGACCGTTTCCCACCATTCCTAGTTATGGGTGCTTCTCTCTTCGCTTTTATTCTTCTTTCCCTCTCATCTGCCTGATCTGTGTGGGCATTCACGTGCCCACTTGGCTAGACTAGACCCTCCAACCCCTCCGGTAGCCAGGATGCAAAAATTAGATGGGTTGGACCTGGGATGCTGAACGAGAATTGAGAGGGGTTGGGAGTGCCTGCTGACTCGTCTAGGGAGCAGAACTTAGAGAATCTAAGCCAGTTGTCCATCCCCCTCTTCATTTTGCACTCGAGTCTGTGTCATTTCCCAACATTAAAAATGAGTGTCTTCATGCTTTGGAGGGTGGGAAGTGGGGCGGGGGGGAGGGATACATGAGTTTGCCAAGTTAGAAAATGAGCACTCAGAGCTCAGAAGGACAGAGATTCCCAGTGACTTCATGATGATCATTTCTGCTTTATCTTTAACTTACAGACGGGTATGCTTTCTCTCAAGATGAAAACGGAATCGTCTCACAGTCAGAAGTGATTAGGGCCTATGATACCACAAAGCAGAGACCTGATGAATGGTGATAGGGAGGGGCTGCCAAGCAGGCCCAGCTGCGCCTCTAAGGAGAGTGAGCTCCCACGTCTCCGCCGGAGTCTGCCGACCAATTCCAGCCTGGTCCAAGGGGGTGAAAGGCGGATCTGAGCGCCTGCCGCTGATTGACATTCAGATTCATGTATATTACAGACATAAGCACTGTGCAACTCTACTGTAACACCATCTCTTTCAGATTTTTTGAAGTTTTTGCTAAGCCTTTGTAAACAGAAATTGGAAATGACCTTGTATCTTGCCAGAGTGCTTTCTTACACTGAGAATAGGTCAGTATTCTTCAGCTGTTACTTTGGGACTGGAACTATCAGTTTAGTGGGTATACCACAAGGTGACCAACCATTAAAAACTCTAAAATGGGAATAAGTGAATGGGACTCTTGATATCCAGACTTAGATTTCAGAATATGCTGACAAAAAAGAAAACCAGCATTCTTAAGGAACTGACTCACCTTACTGAGAAAAATTTCTAAACAAGACATGAGTGAGTGTTTGTGTCAAAAATTATCTCGATAAATGTTTGCCAAAGAAGTTCAAAAAATGTATTTTTCATTCAGTAGTCATTTGCCCAGAAATTTGAGAGAAAGTTTACCTCCAATTCTGCTATGAGATCTGCATGCTTGACTTTTCAAATATAAGAGTGATTTGCAAACAAAAAAAATGAGTATTTCAAGGCATTTGCTACTAAAATCTGTGATGTTGCACCTTTGGCCTTACAAATGCTTCTCTCGTTTGTCGTCTTTATTTGTTAAGTTAGAGGACACACGTGGTGATGTGATTCTGTCGTCGCGACACTGATTTTTAAAACCGTATGTCTCAGTCATTTCTAATGAGGTTTCATCATCATTTAGATTTTTCTAAAAGTCCGGCTTCTGCTGTAGATTGAGTGATGTCATTTTGTCTTAAAGTGTTCTCTCTTAAGAAAAATATGCTTACGTATTCGTGTGGGATTTCTAACACTCCTGTCGAGATGTTTGAAACATCGTGTCGAGTAAGTGCATGGGCTTCTGTACTGTGTCCCGATTCTCCCTGCTCGTTCCCACTCGAGATTCCTGCTGTCTTCCGTAGCACACCCTGCGTATGCTGACTGCCCTCTACTTACGACCGAGAATTGCTCCACAGTTCACTTGTCAAGCAGCTGCCCAAATCAGTCACGTACTGCTAATTGGGACAAAAAAGTAGTACATTTTCCCTATTTAAAAAAAAAAACCTATTGTATTCAAGCCTATGACTTTACAGTCAAAGAACACTTTTCATCGTGAGTTGGTTCCAGCAATATGCTTTTAAAATGTATGTTCAGTTTGATCATTTTCTGCATTTTTGAGACATCTAAAAATGCCTGTTTTGCTACCAACAATAAATGGTGAAGGGGCTGTTTTGAAACCACAACCAGTTTTCTACACTATTTTTTAAATGATGCTTTCATTTAGGAAAAAATAAAAAGGAATACTAGTTTTCAGATATACTTCAGAGATTGAAGCAAACTTTTTGCCTTTTATTCAAAAGCCTGTTTGCCTTTAAGTGGACTTACCAGCAAAATGGGTAGAAGTTCCTCTTTAAAATAAAGTCAACTAGAATTGAGAGGTGATTTTTTCCAAAATCACTCCTTGAGTTTAATAATTTCACATTCTTTTTGCCCTTTTTCTCAGTCTAGATTTAAAATGAGGCTAAACATCATTTCCTTCTCGATGTTTTTAGCTATTTGGTTACAAGCACGCCTCCCACATTTTCTACAAATAAGAGAGGTTATAACACACATAATTCTAACCTAAAAGGGGCAGGGAGTTGACATCCTTCTCTCCCCAGACCCTTGCCTTTTGGGCTTCAGATTAAGAGAATCATGAATCAAAACATCCCACGAGACCACAGGTGTAAGCTCATCTTCAAAATTCCAAAGTCACAGACTTGAACTGTCTACCGAACGGATATTTAGAGTGGCTTTTCTGGGCTTCCCAGTGGCGATGATTAAGGTTAAACCACAAAAATTAGAAAACAAGAATGACGTGCCTCCCTCCAGAGAAAACCTAATGGCAGTTACAGACAACAGTTGCTTCCACTTTCACCTCACCAGGGGCATTTTTCTCCAAAATTTTAATAGCAAAATAGGATGACTGTAATACAACTGAATTTTATGACTTAAGAAAACTAAAGGTTTTATTTTGTCCTGAAACATGGATTGTTTCTATGGAGCTCTTCACCGTGAGTAGAATGCTCATGGTGAATAATGTATAGAACCATGATTGCAAATATGACTGATCTATGGTTTTTTTGCTCCGTGGCTCTCTATTTGAATCATCAATATTAAGTCAATTTCTTCACGTCTTTGGTGGGAGTGGGGGATGGGCAACAGAGAGTGATGTAAACTCCTTGGCAAAACTTACAGATTGCCATGGCAGTGACTTTATAGTGTTGAATTAGAGAAAACCCTCTGATTTTTCAACCTTCCCAAGGAGAAAAAAACAAAACACAGTTTTACCAGGATTCCAGTTGAAGTGACTTTCCACGTGGATTTTCTGAAATAAAGGACATGCATTCTCCAATTAAAAAGTCCCTCGTAGGGACGCTGGCTATTGCTGATGCCATTGCTTTACAATGTTTACAATTCAGAAAATACCACTTCCAGCAGAAAATCCTCATTTGTTTCGCATCAAAAAGCTGGGAGTTGCTTCGTGAATGTTGAATAGTACACAGTGACATTGCACCTGAACTTTCTAAATATTTTGTATAACATGAAATTATGGTGGGGTGTCACACCCAGAAAGATGCGATATGGTAGAAATTACTAGCAGGAAAATGGTGTTTCTCAGGAATGTAGTAAGTTTAAAATGATGTGTGTGCCGCCACCCTCCCATGCCCCACTTTGTCTGATGTGAGCCTGCATTGGCAGTGTTGTGAAGTTAATGGAAAACCTTTTCTAATCAAGTCAGGTGAATATATATTCAGCTCCATAATCTTAGCCATTTATATAAATTGTATGGTCATTAAATGGAATCAATGATTCCTCTAAATTTCCAGGGGGGTGGGGAATGAATTCAAGAAATCAGCATTTATTCTGATCATTACACTTTGTATTTTAATTTTGCAGTTCGGCATTCTCAATGTCCAGTTAGAGCGTCACGTGACAGTAGGCAGCGCACTGCGCACGCGCGCCTCACCTGTGATCTGTCATCTCAGACGCTCGTTCAGGAAGGGAGTGCTAGTCAGAAAGTCCTAGACTGTATGTTTGTAGTTTTCAAATTATTTATAGCAGTGTCATTATTACAAAGCTGAATAATCGTTAGTGTTTATTTTTGTGCAGATGACCTTGACAGTTCCCAGTTTTAAAACATATCCAATAAGTCTGTACCCTCATAATCATCTACAAAATGTATTGCGAAAATGCCCACCCCATTCCATCAGACAGGCCAGGCCTATGAATCCTTTCTGTCAATCATTTAACGTGACACCATGCCATGTGTTACCTAAGTACTGCTTTTGAATGATGAGTGTTTCTGGGATGCCTCTTAAAGAGACCACGGCCTGATTGTTCTCACGTTAAAATGGCTGCAGTCACTTGTGAAACTTAGTTGTACTTTGCTACATTTTAATTAACCTTCAACAGCTATTAAAATGGAATGTAAGTTAAATTTTGAAGGAAAGGAAATAAATGTTTTCCATCTTCCATCTCAATTTATTTTCTGTAGGAGAGCAGCTGTGTTTTTGATAGGCTTGTGGTTTGCATGAATTCATAGTTAAAGTGGCCCAGGCCGATGCATGCCTATTGCTGTAAATCTTGATGTTTATTTTGCCTTTTAAAATTCTATCATGGCTTACCTGGAGTTTAATATTCAGTGGACAAATTAATTGGTCCTCTGCACAACTTTTGTTTAATAAGTAAACTATTTTACAAACAAATTTGAACACATTTAATTGAAACTTTTGTTTAGCTTACCTCTGAGAATTTTTCTTAATAAAACTCACAGAACTTCTCAGCAAATAAATCTCCCTTAAGTAGGAAAAAAGCTAGATTTCATACTTGCTTACTTTGAATTAACAGCAATTTTCCATAGGTAAATCTCCTCTTGCAAAAATGTGAGTGTAATATTAAAGAAGTAAATATTTTTACATTTCATGGTTCTAGAATAGAAGCCATAAATGCAGTAAATACTGTTTGTTGTTTGTTTTACTACTTGAAGCTTTCTTTTTCACATTTTCAAGTTTATTGGGTTAAAAAAAAAAGCAGCCTTGGAAGGCAGCAATTGTACTGTGGGCAACTGCAGTTCGCATTAAAGATAAAATAGTATGTTCAGCTCCATGAAAACCATTGCTGCTGAAACTGCTGTAGAAATCGTGAAGCTGCATGAGTGGAGAGTGTTGACTCTGTGGCTGTAGTAGTTTTCTCAGGTCTGTTTATCTCGATGTTCAATGCACTGTGTTTTGTAAATAGTCATTAAAGTTGAGTAATATCCAACTCGGTGAAGTGTTATGTGTCATTGGCCTTCTGTGAATGTGCATGTTTTAAACTGCAAATTTTAAACATTTTGTCCTCTAATTGTTATTTAAAATGAAATAAACTTTACCATTACATAAAGAAAATTGTTAGTTTTAATTGCTAGTTTTAGAAACTATGTTGTTTTATAAAACTTCAAATCCATGTAACTCTATAACCGGAGAAGGTATATCTATGTAATAGCATTATAACATATTTTGTTTACAACCCCAGTGATATATAAAATATCCCTTCATTTTTACCCAGCTAAATCAAGCGTGAAGTGGAATGTGTTAACTCTAGTATAGCAAGGATAGTTTTTTAAAGTATATTTTATTGATTATGCTATTACAGTTGCCCCATTTTTTTTCTCCCCTTTATCCCCCTCCACCTTGCATCCCCCTCTCTCCCTCCCTCCCTCCCTTCCTTCCCCCCAACATTCTTCCTCCTTAGTTCATGTCCATGGGTCACACATATAAGTACTTTGGCTTCTCCATTTCCTATACTATTCTTAACCTCTCCCTGTCTATTTTCTACCTACTATTTATGCTTCTTATTCCCTGTACCTTTTCCCCCATTCTCCCCCTACCCCTCCCCACTGACAACCCTCTGTGTGATCTCCATATCTATGATTCTGTTCCTGTTCTAGTTGTTTGCTTAATTTGTTTTTGTATTTTTGATAATTAAGTATTAAAAAGGAATAATTTAAGTGAAATTATTATGTTTTGATTCCTTGGGTTGGAGAAGCCTTCCAGGATTGTCCCCCTTTGATATTTAAATCAACCTGCAGTTCAACAGCTAACTTATGGCCCCATCTTTCAAGTAGGGTGAATTTCGTAGGGTATCTAAACCCACCAAGTTCTTTTAAGTTTATGAGAATGTGGTCAAGTTTAGCCATTAATAATGGAATCAAGTAACCAGAAAAATTACAAAATGACCATGTGATACAGAAGTACAGGCAACATCAGAAATGAGGACAATAGCTTTATCAAAAACAAGCATCATTGAGTCCAGCTGGTGTAGCTCAGTGAACTGAGCGTGGGCTGGGAACCAGAGGGTCCCAGTTCGATTCCCAGTCAGGGCACATGCCTGGGTTGCGGGCCAGGTCCCCAGTGAGGGCCATGTGAGAGGCAACCATACATTATTCTTTCTCCCTCCCTTCTCCTCTATCTGAAACATCGTTGAATAAGAGGTAACAAAAGTTGCAGTCAGGTAACCTGTGGGGTAGAGTGGGATCAGTTCGCAGAGAGGCACTGAGGGAGCCGTGTGAGGAACCCCTGGTTTCATTAGCGTGAGGCCCCTGTCCTTCCCACAGTCTTCCCGGGGACAGCGACTGGGTGAGGGTACCCCAAGCAATACCACAGCAAAACAGTGTCCACACAGAAAAGTTATCTGTGAATTATGTCAAATGATTCTCACATTCAACTTTATCGCCCTTAAAGTGAACACTGTTTATACCAACCCTGTCATGTAAGATGCCTTCTAGTACAAGGAAACGGCAAACTTGAAATACAACCCCATAAATTCAATACGTCATCCCCATGTTAAAGTTTTTGGCATTTTTAACCTAAAGCCTCCATTTCAGGAACACAGATCCACTCATTTTCACAAAGCAAAAGACCTTCCTAATCTGGGTAATTTCAGTAGTAAGTAACTACTAAAACTTGTTGGAAAATATAAAGCATTTTACCATTCAGTGTTTTTAGAATTATTTAATGTATTGGGGTGAGGCTGGTGAATAAAACCGTATAGGTTTCGACTGTACAGTTCTGTCACATGGTCTGCATACTGTGTTGTGTGCTCACCACCCAAAGTCAAGTCTCTTTCCGCCACCACTTACTGCCCTTTTACCCTCTTCCACCTCCCCTCACCCGCTTTTCCTCTGGCTGTCACCAAGCTGTTGTCTGTGTCTGTAAGAGTGGGGGGTTTTGCTTAATTACTTCACCTTTTTCCCCCAGCCCCCCAACCCCTCTCCCGCCTGACAGCTCTTCAGTCTGTTCTGTGTATCTATGATTCTGTTTCTATTTTGTTAGTTTATTTTGCTCGTCGGGTTCCACATGTAAGGAAGATCATATGGCACTTGTTTTTCTCTGACTGGCTTATTTCACTTAGTATAATACTCTCCAGGTCCATCCATGGTGTCACAAAAGTTAACATTTCCTTTTTTACAGCCAAGTAGTATTCCACT
>PVJI01011346.1:0-56422 GCA_004026765.1 Micronycteris hirsuta | reverse complement strand
AACATTTCATACAATAAAGGCTGGGTGGTGATGAACTTCTTGAACTTGACCTTATCTGAGAAGCACTTTATCTGCCCTTCCATTCTAAATGAAAACTTTGCTGGATAGAGTATTCTTGGATGTAGGTCCTTGCCTTTCATGACTTGGAATACTTCTCTCCAGCCCCTTCTTGCCTGTGAGGTCTCTTTTGAGAAATCAGCTGACAGTCTTATGGGAATTCCTTTGTAGATAGCTGTCCCCTTTTCTCTTGCTGCTTCTAAGATTCTCTCCTTATTTTTAATCTTGAGTAATGTAATTATGATATGTCTTGGTGTGTTCCTCTTTGGGTCCAACTTCTTTGGGACTCTATGAGCTTCCTGGACTTCCCGAAAGTCTATTTCCTTCACCAGCTTCGGGAAATTCTCCATCATTATGTGTTCAAATAAGTTTTCAATTCCTTGGATTTCTTCTTCTCCTTCTGACAGCCCTATGATCCGTATGTTGGGCCGTTTATAGATGTCCTGGAGGTTTCTGAGCCCCTCCTCCATTTTTTGAATTCTTGTTTCTTTATTCTTTTCTGGTTGGATGTTTTTTTCTTTCTGCTGGTCCACTCTGTTGATTTGAGTCCCAGTTTCCTTCTTATCCCTATCAGTTCCCTGCAGATCTCTCCTCATTTGTTCCAGCAATTTTGATAATTTTTCGTTGAATTCTGTGAGCATCCTGATTACTAGGGTTTTGAACTGTGCATCTGATAGGTTGTCTATCTCTTGGTCGGTTAGTTCTGGAGCTTTGATCTGTTCCTTTCTTTGGGCCATTTTTTTTCCCTCGGTGAGCCTGTTACTGTAAGGAGGGCGGAGCCTTGGGGTTCACCTGGGCAGGGAAAATCACGGTAGTTGTGCTGTGACGTAGCCTGTGGGGACGGGACCTGAGCACACAATGGCGCCTGTTCCGCTCTCCGCACCCACACCGCCTCCTGCAAGCAATTCAAGCCCCTCTGCACTGGCTCCAGGGGTCACTCCGGGGTCGGTGGACGGGCTGCGCAGCTCCAATCCCCCGCGGGTCTCCCAGCGAACTCTCCTGTGAGGCCAGGAGTTCCTCCCGCTGCCGGCTCCCCCCCCCACAGGTGCTCTCACTCTGCGCCGATGGGTTGCGCCCTGCTTTCCCTCCCGGTCCATCTGCACAAGAATACAGACCTGCCGGGTCCACCAGTCTCGGCCCCGCTGGGTCCGGATGAGCCGGGCGCTGGCCGCGCTTTGGTCAGGCACCCCCGTCTGGGTGTGCTGCAGCCCCGCGGGAACCGCCCCTCCAACCGCGGTCCTGCCGTCTGCTCACCAGCTCGCCGTGGGGTCGCTGAGCGCTCTCCCTCCGCCCTGCTCCTCCCAGCTCACCAGACTGGATGAATGTATCTTCTTTGTTGGACTTCCTCTCAATTCGATTTTCTGTCAGATCTGGCTGTTTTTGTTTAGATAAATTTCTGGTTTTTCCCTTGTTTGGCTGTGCAAGGAGGCACAGCGCGTTCACCTATGCCGCCATCTTGTCAGAAATCGTCAGTAATATTTTAACTGAAGCAACATTCTCATGGGAAACTGTAAGCCAAGGATTTAATCTTGAGCCAAACTATTCTTCAAGTATAAAGGCCACAGACAACCAGTGGTGATCATGCAGGAAACCACCACAGACCGAATTTCAGAAAACCACAGGATTGTTCTGAAGTTTCAGCACAAGTCTGGAGTGCAGGTGTTAGTATTCCGTGTCAGTAACTGAAGAACCGAAATGGAAAGATGGGCAGAGGGAGACAAAACTATAAGTGTCATAAGCTCCGATAATGTCCAAATAATTCAACTACCTAAGAAAACGGGAGAATCAGAAAGGCCATTTGCTATAAAATAGAACAAGATCTCTGATTACCTCTGGTTATTAGGTGAAACTAAAACAATATCACTGAAAACTGAAAAATCAAGGATCAGATGTTTATTTCCAGTTCCAGAGATAAAATCCTGAGCAACAAGTTAGAAAAGGCGAGGGAGAGAAGTGATTCACAACTAACGTCAGCATGGCTCATGCCAGGCGACCAAGAGATAATACCGAAATATCTTACAGGAGATAGATAACTAAATATCTTACAGGAGATAACTAAATATCTTACAGGACATAAAAGAGATCACTGAAGGTATTATATAATAAAAATATGGGTTCATGATAATCACTAGAACAATAATGTACACCTTCCTCAGTACCACAGAATGAGAAAGAAATAATACTTCATCTAGTGAAAAACCTACTGGGTATGTACAATATAATGTATGTATTTGTGTAGTGTATGAAAAATAAAGTAATATGACATACTGAAGCCAAATAAATAGTGATATATTTATATATGTACATGTCCTCAAATCATCCTGAAAGAAAAATATTTTTAAACAGGTTTTAAAAACCCAATTTAAGTATAAAGAAGTATGCAAAAAAGGAAGGTGAAGGGTGATTTCAGAGGAAAACAGATTTGAAAAATGGTGGCATATTCATAGAATGGAGTACTACTCAGCAATGAAAAAGAATGAGTTACTGATATGTGCAACAACGTGGACAAATGGAAAATTTTATGGTACTTGAATTATATCTCAAAAAGGCAAAAAGCCACTTGGCTGAATGAGACTGGAGCCACTGCATGGTCAGGACTGGAGACTTAACTGAGGGAGAGTCACGTAGACATAACATTTGAAACCAAGGGAACAGAGAGTTGCATGGGGCCACCACACAGAGGCAAGACACAGTGGGGCCCTCATGCCCACAGAAACGACCACAGTTAGAGCTTGAGTGGCAGAGGAGGGGTCCACGAGGGGGACAGAGCAGGAGAGGCCCGAGAGGGAGGGAATGAGGGTCATGTGGAGTCACAGCCTGCAGGAGTCCCTTCAGCGCAGCTCCTGCTATTTCAGGTACCGGCCCTGAGCTGTGATTCTGGCTCATGACTCTAGGTCAAAGGGCACGGGCACATACAATGTTGATGGATCCTGCAAAGTCTCTCATCGACACTGCATGAAAGCATCAGTAACAGATAAAATTTATTTCTGTTCTGGATTAGGAGTGAGAGAACCAAGGGGCCTGCCAAGGGAAGAGAGAACTGGAGCAGCTCAGAGTCCCAGGAGAACAGGCCAGGTTTGGGTTGTGGGGCATGACCTGCCCAAGCCAGCAAAGAGCCAGAGTAACCAGCAGATCTTGGCAGAACCCCAGGGCTGAGGAGATTCCTGCTATGTGAACAGAAAGGGGCCCATCTCAGGACCAGGGAATGGAGCAAAGCAGCAAGAGATATACAGTGCAGGGCAAGAGTCCTCACTTTGGACTCTCAGGTGGCCACTAAGCTGCTGTGTGACCTTGGATATGTGACCTCACCACTCTGGCTTCAGATAGGTCATCTGTCAAAAGTGAGAACTGGCTAGGATCCTTACCGCATTAGAACAGCTCCTGGTAAATCTTTCATTTAACACCGAACACCGAAACTGGGGCAGTTCTTCCTCTAGGTTTTGCTCCTGTGGTGGTTCTTCCATTCTCTGGAGGGGGTCTGGAGGTCCCCCAATAAGCTCCAATTAGAATGTCTCAGTTCAATTCAGAGAGAAGTTACTGAGTGTCCCGGGTGCGAAGCCACCACCGTTATCTCGCCTGGATGACCAGTTTTCTTGCTGCTCCCGTGCGCCTGCACAGACTATTCTCAATGTAGCACCTCACTTCGAGCAAAAGGCAAGATCAACAGCAGCCCACAGCATCGATGGGATCTTCTACAGAACCTGCACCCACCACACACACCCCTTCCAATGCAAGCACACTCCCACCCCAGGGCATTTGTACATCTTGTTCTCTCTGCCTTCTCCCAGGTGGCCACTGGTCCTGCTCCCTCAGCTTATTAAGGTCTCCACTCAAAACTAGCCTCAACTGAGAAGGTTCCCTGACCTCTTTACACAAAACAACACCCCTGGCCCATCGCTCTCAATGCCCTTATCCTGCTTGTTTTCCTGCGCAGCGCTCATCACCACCTTCACACTGTGTCCTCCGTTTCCCACTCCCCTCTGCTACCAAACTGTGAGCTTCCTGGAATAGGGGCCCCCCACTTGCCTTGTGCCTGGAGCAGTGCCATGCAGAATGAATGAATTCTCCCACGAGCCCCAGTCACACAAGTCAGTCGGCCCCACATGCTTTCTGAATGGACACCCAAATCAATAAGATAGGTTCCTAAATCAAGCGTTTGACTTTTTTTTGCAGCGTTCGGCATATCTCCAAGCCTGAGTTTTCCCGTGTGAATCTGAAGGTTTGCAAGCCTGGGACAAGCTCCGTGAGGGGAGGAACAGAGTCCTGTTTCTGCCAGCCGCCGAGCAGGCCCTCGGAAGGAGCTCGGCACCCAATAAATGCTTGTGTTCTCCACGCAAGAACAAGCCAGAGACACTGGTGCCGCCTACCTAGGGAGCCGATGTCTGGGTGAGGGGAAAATGGGATTGGTTCCTGTCGACAGGAAAATCCCAGGCATGAACGAAACCCCTGCCTTATTAAAGGCCTTAGAAGACACTCAGCTTGGTAGACGCTCCCTGACAGCAGTGCAGCCTTGCTCTCTCGTGGCAGCTCAGGGCAGCGCCATCATGGGAAAGCTTAGATAACGACGTAGGGAAAACAATTTTTTTCATTATACGAGTTGCCTGACTCCATTGTCAACAACTGGGAAGACACAAAATAAAAGAATAAAAAGTAATCGCATCCCCTGAATACCCTTGCCCCTACTTGAGCTCCCAGTCTTGTGCCTACTGTATACCTAGTTCATGGATTCATCACGCATCTACAGAGAGCCCACCACGCCCCAGGCTCTGTTCTAGGCACTCAGTGGCTGCAAAGGACACAAATAACAATCGCTATATTTGTGCCACTTCCATTCCGGCTGTCATCACTTTGCATTTGTTCTGACATCTTCACTTTTATCGTAACCTATGTTGCCACATACTCTTCATAAAAATCACTGCTGATGGCTGTGGTTTTTACCGTCTCCATGTCCTCGGCCCTGGACGCCTGAGTGCCCCGACCTGAAAAGCCGGGGTGCGTGACTTCTACCTAAATGCAGTGCCTTCACTCCACAGCAACCACCTGTGCACATTATGTTTTAAGGACTGGGGGTACCGCAGCGAGAAAGCAGGCAGAGCCCTGAGCCTCCCATGGGAAGGCAGCGTGAAATGCATCAGAACAAAACTAATTCTAATTCCATTGTCATACATGGAAGTATCAAACAGGTGCCCCAACTTTACGTGACTTCATCTGAGGGGCCCACTTTCCTGGGAAGCTCTCCTTCCAACTCAGGACTCTGGGAGTAATGGGGCTGGGGCCCAGCAAGGGAAGGACAGGTGGGGCACCCGGAGCCCAGACCACTCGGGACTTGACTGGCGGTTTGGAACATAGGCTTGTCCTCAGGCCAACACAAAGCCGCTGTAGGGTTTTGAACATTTTGAGCAAGACCAACCTTTTTATTTTTTCAATTTAAATTTTTTTATTGCTTATGCACAGTTGTTCCATCTTCCCCCTTTTGCCCCTCTCCACTCAGCCCGCCCCCAACTCCCTCAGTCAATCCCCACACCGTTGTCCATATCCATGGGTCATTCATATATGTTCTTTGGCCAATCCCTTCACCTTCTTTCAACCAGTCCCCACCTCCCTCCTCCCCCCTGTCCCCTCCCCTTACACAGCTGTCAAAGACTGACCTTTTAGAAAGATGCCCTGTAACAAATGTAACCTGGAAGAAGAACCCATTCATAAGAGTAACACAAGGAACAAACTATTTGAAAGTCACTTAATCAAGAAGCACGTAATGTGTATCTACAGAAAAGCCGTTAACTTTCCTAAGGGTCCAAAAAGAAGACTCGAATAAACAGAAAGACACATTTTGTCTTGAATGAAAGATGGATTGTGAAAATGTGAAGTTTCCTTCAACGTACCTATTTGCCACATACATATAACAAACCTGCATTGCAAAGCACCTCCTTTACACTTTCCCGACTCCCAGCACTTTCCCCTCAAACACGCGTGGCGCGATTACTCTTGTGATTACATGTTTCAGGCTGCTCGCCCACTACACTGATAAAAGAACACTAAATTCGTCTGTAAAATATAAAAGTGAAAATAGCCTGAAGTAAACTACTAAAACATAACCTTACCAGGTAATAAAAATACAGGGCAGGGCAAAGGTAGGTTTACAGTTATTCGTCTGGAAAAGAATGCAATAATTAATAAATAAGAATACAAGAATAGACTGTGCCACAAACACAACTGTAAACTTACTTTTGCCTACCTCTGTATTTCAGTTACACATGAAATCTAAAATGACATTCAGACAGCCACTCGGGTCTTCTCCAGAAAAAAACTCTCACAATAAGATAAACAGAATCTTGCTTTAAAGCATTCCCACACTTATTTTAAGATGGCAATTTGAAAATCACATAAAATAATTACATGTTTTCCCCTGATATGACCCCACAAATTTAGAATAAACCAATCTAGTTATTTGGTGAAGTAGAAACATACGCTTTGACAAGCTTCTTGGGAAATCACAGTTTTTTAGATATTCTATTAACATTATTAACAAGTGTTATGTCTGAACTGTTGGCCATGTGTTGAGATTTCCAAACCACCCTTTTCCTGTTTGTTTGTTTCAGGAAATAGACAGTTTTTGTCTTTGATAGCTCCTTCTTTGTGATTGTGCCAGAAAATAAAAGAAATACGTTAATGATTTCTAGAAGCATTTTTGAAATCCACAGTTTCCTGTGTAACACATATAAATATTGTGTCTTGCTACTCTCACTGCCACCCCAGCAAAAGGGGCAAAATATAGGGAATATCCAAGAGTTTTCTCACAGCAAAGCAAATTACAGTATCATGTGAAATAATTAAGTGTTCTTTATGAGGAAGTGTGTTACCAGACCCTGAAATATCAGGAATTAACCAGTGAGACCAGATCTGGCTTGTCCTGCAGGGCGAGCTCAGGTACCTTCTGCACTTACCCTGGGACCCCATGGGCGGGGGTGGGGGGCTCCCAACTGGCTCCCGCAGACCCATGAAGTTCTGGAAACAGTGGGGTGTGCCCCGTGTGTGCTTCCACTGGGCAGAGCCACCAGCAGGAGGCGCTGAGTCCCTTCACCAAGGGCTCACTCCCTAGAGGTTCTTCCAACAGCCCACGGCTCTGTCTTGCTTCAGGAACCTTATCCCCGGCCAGATGTGTGGCTGGACACCTCAAAGTCACCACCCTTCCTACATTCTTCGGGGTCCTTTCTTCTAGTTCTGAAGTCCTGGAGTCCCCTGAACAGTGAGTGGTTCCCAAACTTCAGTGCAAGGCAGCCTGGAGCTCTTGTTCAAGTGCAGACAGCTGGGCTCCACCCTCAGGGTTTCTGATCCAGTGGGTCTGGGTGGGGCCTGAGAGTTTGCATTTCTAACGGGTGATGCCTATGCTGCCTGTCAGGGACCACACTTGGAGAACCACGATCCCACAGCGCTAGTAGTTTAGCCAAGTCTGGCCACTCACAGCTAACACTCCAGATGCGCTGTGTTCTCCAGCCCCCAAAGCACTCCTCGGCCTCATACATCAGGGCGTGGGGGCTGGGGTGCTCCAGGGCAACAGCAGGAAAGTGGCAGCCCCAGTAGAGGCGGAGCCAAACCCAACCTTATCTTTCCCAGAAAAATTCTTTACAACATGGTGATAACACCCACCAGGGGGCAGCAGATCCTCATGAGAAGAAGCTTTCTTACAAGGAAAGGAATTTGGATCCTCAGGGCCCCTTACTGAGGACTCTTAACATTCCGAGGAGGACTCAGGTGGTTGAGATAATAGAACTCACGGTATAATAATTCTTTATACTGTTTCATGGATGTCGAACTTTCTCATGTATCATGTCATGCAAACTATACAGCAGCCCTGAGGCAATGAAGCATGAACATCTCTATGTGACTGTGACAAGGCTCAGAAAGGTGAAACTCAGGTGACTTGTCCAAGAGCAGAGGGCTGGTGATTGATCAGACCAGAAACTTGGGCGCAAGTTGCAGGACTCCATTCAGTCCAGTCCTCCATGCCCGTCTACAGCCACGGAGCTGTGATTTCTTGATTGTTTGATTGCTCATTACCTCTCTTACTCTTCACAACAACCTGTAAGGCTTGTTCTCTAATTATCCCCCCTTGAGAGACGAGGAAAGTGAAGTGAAAGAAATTAAGTAACTTGCACAATTAGCAAATAGTGAAGTGAGGATTTGAACTTGATTTCATCTAATTCAATAACCCACCAACACCTACTGCTTCCCTATTGTCACTTGCCATCAGCAGCTATTTGTGGAGCACGACTGCGCTAGTCACCGGCCATGCACTGTCTTAGCCTTCGAGCAGGCTAAGAAAATCCAACCTAGGAAAATCTAAGATGCCCCTACCATCTTCCACAGGGAAACCCACCGACATGAATGCCATGGTCCCCATTTCACAGATGAGGCAACAGTGCCTGGAGAGGTTAAGGAACTTGCCCGAGGCCACAAGACTGTAAGTGATGGGCCAGGGATTCACACCCCGGCCATTTGCTATACCTGCTGCTTTCTTACACCTCTCTCAGCCCTAAGTTTTCTGAACCAAAAGATCGGGAATAAGAAATGTCCCTAAAACACGTAGGAAGTTCCACTGTGGCCATCATCCCATCGGATCTCTGTGGCTCGGTCTGCAGCCCAGACTCCCAGCAGGCAAGGCCCTTCTCACCCATAGAGGCCCCTTACCTTTCCCGTTGCCCAGGCAGGCTTTTCTCCTGGAATGGCCCCAAGCAACAAAAGCACCATTCTGCATGCTGAGGACCCTTGAATAGCTGGAGGGTCAAATGAGCTTCCCCATGACCCTCTCCTGTCTGAACTCAATACCACCAAGAAGCACAGAGTAAGGGCAGCACCTGATGTCAGATCTGGGGCCAGAAGCATACAGTTATTTGCTTATTTTGGCCCTGGAGCCCCCTCACCCCAGCAAGGCCCACTCCCAGGGCATCCCTTTGGTTCTTCCAGCAGATTCCAGTCATCAAACTGCTGAAGACTCCATCTTTCTCACAGCTGCCATTTCCTACTAAGTTCACTTGGAAACTCTCTGCTTGTGTCCCCTGAAGGCTTTTGGTAGATGATACGCCCCCTCCCGTACTGCCCCCTAAAGCAAGCTCACGTGCCAGGTATATGAGCAGTGCTGGAGCATTTGCAAAGAACACTGAATTTGGAAAGCTGAGTTCAAAGATCTGGATATAAAAACCAGTTTTAGCACTAGCAGGGGACTAGGACAAGTCCCTTAGTTTCTCTGCGCCTGGCGTCATTTTCCTGTCCTTATTCTGGGTGACAATGGCATTAAACAAAGTACCATGGAAGGCACTTTGAAAACTCTTAATTGCTGCACAAATATGAGCTCTCTGCTTACTGCCTATCAACATAGAGAGGAAGGAGAGGGACCTAAAATTTGCACAAAGTACAAATGTCCGGGATATCACGAAGGATGCATTGCATTTCGTTGCATGAATTGAAATAATACAGTTGAACTCGACCTGCTCCGTCACACTCTCTCTCTCATCCATCCATTCCGCGGTTGAAGCTGATTTATCTTTCCCCTCTGTCCCTCCTCATCTCAAGTATTTGCAAGTTTTACAATTTAAAGTATAGTTGTACAAAGTAATCCATGGATCAAAGTGAAGTCGTAAGGAATGTTAGAGTAAAAATGAAAATAGAGCCTATCAAAATTTGCAGGTTGTAACTAATGCAGTGCTTAGAGGAAAAATTTAAGTTTTAATACTTGTAAATAAGAAAGTCTCAAATCAATGATCTAAGCTTTCTTCCTTAAGAAACTAGATAATAAAGAGAAAATTAAACCCAAAGCAAGAAGGAAGTAGTAAAAATAAAAGTAGAAATTTATGACATCAAAAACGGAGAAAAATCTGTAAGGACTAAAGCTGATTCTTTTTAAAAAATCAACAAAATCGATAAAATGTCTAGCCAGACTGACCAAGGCAAAAAGAGAGAATTTGACAATTACTATGGTCAAAAATGAAAAGGAAACATTCTTTTCTAACACTGTGCTTTTCCTTTAAGAGAAATGTGGTTAATGTATAAAACCAGAAGGCCGGTTTATGATTCTTTGATTAATCATTAAAAGAGGTCCCTGGAATTGATGTTTCAAATAATCCCTTTATTTGGTGCTTCTGAGGTTACACCCTGGGGCCACCCGCCCACCACAGGAAGACCCTGAAAGGTCGAGAAGTACTGCTTTCCTGTGAAAAACACGGAAAGTGACTGTGGGAGAGGAAGAAAAAACCGAACGGCTTGAAGCTGCTGAGAGAACTGGTCCATCCCCTGCTTTCTAGCAGCAAAATCTTAGGGGAAAAATACATATGGAACTTAAGACGGGAACTAGACTCCTTCTCATGTTATCAAACCTGTCAGAAAGCTCTCCTCCTGCGACCCCAGTTTGAAGCGGCTCTAAGACGTTGTTTGGAAAACACAACCCGAGTCTGTTGCAAGTGGCTCCACAACAAAGGGGAGTCAGCCAGTCGTTCTGGCCATTGGTTTCCCGCATTCCCGTCCCCCTGCTGGGTCTGTCCCCCAGGCCTGCCACCTCTGGGATTCCCGCCCCGCCCCATCCAAGAAGTCTTCTGCAAACTGCTGGTCCACGACCTCAAAGGTCCCTTCATAACCCCTTGTCTTTCAAGGCTCAGTTTGGACTCCCTTCATTTTTCCTTCCTGAACGAAATCGTGCCCCACTCTACTCTATATATATATTTTTTTACCATAATCATGGTAATACCGTATTGATCTTGTTTACACATCTCTTCCCCATTCTGGAATTAATGTTTTATTCCTTTACGTGCCCTCAGTTCCTAGAATACTGTAGAGGCACCATAAATGTCGGTTGAGTGAACCTGAGGTTCACCTGCTGTTGCTTCTCCATAGTGACAGCCCCTTGGTCCAGCCCGGTCCAACCTCCGCGCGACCCAGGCCTGACAGAACGGAACCGAATCTGGCCTTAGTGCGACCTGGCCGCAAAGCACGCACAACCCTGTTAGGACGTCGTTTGCTTACCAGGCTGCCCTTGACCCTGGCTGCACTTCAGAGTCATCTGGGGAGGTTTTTACAAACACCGATGCTCAGGCCTCGAGCTAAACCACTGAGTCAAAAGCTCTTGCGAGTGCAGATTTTTTTAAATCCACAGCATTTTTAAAGCTTCCAGATGATTCTAATGGGCAACCAAGGTGGAAAACTGCCATCCCAGCAGAAGTGAGCCTTGGGTTTACGCTACCTTCAGATGTGGAAGAATTCTCAGGTCAACACTACGTTCGTTTTCCAACCTTCCCTCCAGGTGTGGGCTCCCCAGCCTCCTCCTTCGAGCCACACGCACCTCCACCTGGAATGCAGCCCACCCCTCAAGCCCACCCAAGATCCCACATGTCCAAATATTTAAAAGTTATAAATCAAGCTAAAAACTGTTAAAGACTGTATGTCCTTTCCTCTTTCCTTGACAAGTATAACATTTGGAACATCAAAATTGAAAAATGTGTGCAAAGCTATGGTTTTCGTATGACTAAAAGTTGGCACAGCATCAGAGAACCGATTGCTCGTGTGTGGTTGCTCGTCCCGACGAACTGACGTGTGGGCGGGTGACGCAACAATTAATTTATTACACATTTATTTCATAAAATCCGCATTTCTTGTCCTTCATTTCACCAAATCACTAATTGTGTTACTATAACAAAAAGTCTCCACAGTGATGCCAAATATGGCGATTTCAATTTAGGGAAACACTCTGCTAAGGTAGTAACTATTCTACGTGTCAATAAAATTCTTGAAGCAACACTTAGATTAGAAATGAACCATAAATTGTATGTACCAAGCTCAAACTTTGTAATGGGGTCAACGGGTGCCGTCACTGGAAATTCAAAATATTTTGACTCCATTATAAAAACTGCTATCACTTACATAGTCATTTTCAACTTCCCTTAAACAATATCTAGATCTATATGTTATTGCATAAGTTTTTCTTTTAAATTTTTCTGGACTGGGTTATTATAAAGAAAGATGAAAATAGCAATATGTTCGTTTACTTGTTCAAATTTCTCTCTGATCAAGAAGATACCTTAATCTAGAATGCCAAAAACAGTCTGCAGAAACCAGTTTCCAGACTGTATATAAATGAATCTCTTTCAGAGTTGTGCAAAAGTTTTTGTTTTATTATTTGAATTTCCTCGTGTTTTACTGGAATTGTACTTTTGTTGTGTATTTTTCACATGGTTTTTAAAAATTTAGAATAACAATTTCCTCTAAATTTTTAAATACCTCTTTAGAATCCCTTTAAAAGTGAAATAACCAAACTTAAAATGGTTTTGAGTTTTGGTTGTTTTTATTTCTGTTTTTGTGAATTTTGCTAACATTATATCAAGTAACAGTTTGTAACAAATAACTTGATGGTGAGAATTCAAAATTAATTTCACTTTCTACTAAGGACCAAGATCTGTTTTGTTTGAGGGTGTTCCATTGTTTGGTTTAACTCTACCAATATATTTCCGACCTTGTCTAAATTAAATCTAATTGCTTTAGTAGCATTCCATTGGAATTCCCATTGTCGAGCTCAGTGTTCATAAGTCAAATTTGGTTGTTCCACCTTTGGGCAATAAAACGTAATATATTGAAAACAATGTATACAATCTTTGAATTGTTCCAAGGAATACCAGCACAGCTGAAGGTGCGCATGTCTTTGTTAAAATTCAAACTGCAGTTCAGAGAATGCTTCTGTGTTTCAGCCAAACTTCTGGATTATATACCTTTTTCTTTATCGGTCATGTTAGCATCATTATCATAGGCTTACCCTCAATAATCTCTTGAATCGGTAGCTACACTTTAAAGCTGTGTCTTCTAAGACAAAGCCTGTATTTTTCACAACAGGTGTAAGATTTAAAAAATACTCATTAATTTCAAGTTTCTTGTTTTCATCTGACAATTTAACAAGTGTCTTAAATGTAAGTCATTCAACATGACTTTGACTTGGCTACAACCTAGCTGAATTGAGTAATATTTTCTTTTTTAAAATTTACATATATTTTTTATAATTTCATTACCTGTTAATTTAACAATCTCTTTTTAATCTTCCATCCTCAGTGATGATCACTTGGGTTTAGATCTCTTTCATGTTTTATCATTCTAGCAGTGAATTTTTAAATCATTCTTATAAAACCTAGACAACTTTCTAATGTTTTCTATAAAGATGATACAATTAGTACCACAAAAAGCATAATTTTGTTTGTCTAAATGTTGGGCACATAATATTTCTATTTTAAGACTATACCAATGTTCTGTGTTGGTTTTTACTTGTCTTTGTTAATTACTATTAACTGTTTGCTGTTGATTCACCTTTTTCTTCTCAAACAATGGCTTGTGTGATTTTTTTATTTACACATGATTTTCCTCCTCCGGCTGTGAATATCTTCTCTAGTTAAAGGTGATCTTCAAGATTCATTATGGTTGATACAGAACTAAGAAAATACCATCTTTGAACTTAGTCTATAGAAGCCAGTTTCTATCATTTCTTTCTCCAACTGAAAGAATTTTGGTATAAAATAAAGTATTAAGTTTTCTGTCACATTCATCCAATATTGGTAATCATTCATTTGGATGGGGCTGGGATGCGGTCATTCCACTGTGAGAAGGGCCGTTTACAGAATCAGCCTCCCACGGGCCCAGCAAAGCCCCGAGTTCTCCATTGCGTTCTTCGCCTCCCATTGGGCTGATTTCACGAACGTCATTTTCTTCATGTTTTCTAGGCAGGCACAAGTTATGTCTATTTTGTGAATTTGATATGAATTATTCCCTTTCGCATGCTCATTGTTTTGATCACTAATTAGATCTTCATTAAGTAAATCATTTTTTAGTTTCTGTATAAAAATTTTATGTGGAATGGTCCAAGAAAAGACTATTCACTTTTATTATGTCTGCAGTTTTTAAAGATGTAGCAGATCCTCTTGGATGATTTGCTGTTTCTTATCAGCTTCTCAACTTGATCCCTATTTTATATTTTTATCATACTCTCGACTTACATTCTCCAATTTCAATCGAAAGAATTAATATAAAATGTGATTCCATTCAAAATGTGTCTGCCTTGAATATATTTCCCCAAAAGGTAAAGAAAGAAAAAGTAATTTTTACATATATTTTAAATCTATTTTAATTATTTTTAACATTTAAAATTATCCATTAAAATGAAATGGTGAAATACACATTATAATTAATAAATATAAAATTTTAAATAAGGACATTTTAATTTGATTTTCTGAAAATTTAATATTATTATATTTAGCATCTTTATAAAAGTAAAGTATTCTTTATTTTTAAATTGCATTCGAAGTCTACCTGGTCACTCGCTAGTGTAAAGAATGAGTGCTATACCTCACACATGTTCCATCTAGATGTACATATCGATACATACCAATAAAAGGAATGTGAATTGTTATGGATACTTAGCACTTCTGGAAAATGATATTCAGTAAGAACTTCCAGCATGGATGCTCTCCAAGATGAATGTTTTAACAAGTTAATCAGTTTTTCCTCGGCCTAAGGACTCTGCCACTGAGACCCTCCCCGCACTTTGAAGCAGCGCCCTCTCCTGGTGTCCCAGCAGCACAACCCAAGACCTTCCCCACACGGAAATATGGCTGCCTTCCTCCCAAGGACACACCACTCCCAACAAATGGAGACGCATTTGCTGGAGCCTGCCTGGTGCTAGAAAGTGAAAGTCTGAAGTTGCCGGTCCCACTGTGCCAATGCTAAGTGCCACTCCAGAGTGACAGGTCTCTCTATGTAGCACATGGGTCCCCCTGGAGCTCTCCTGCCCAAGCCCAGAAGTCTCAAGTCCCACCCTGGCCGGGGCCCTACCTCCTTGGTGAGAAAGGCACTCCCTGACCTTGTCCCAGGGAGCCCTCTCCCTGGCTTCCTCCTTCCACGCCCTGAGATGGCATCCTTCAAGACACCCTCCTGGGAGCCTATGGACTGGTCAGAAGACCCTGCCTCTCCCCAGCCTGATTCTCTCTGCCCTGTTCACTTTTCCTAGACAATACTCACTCTGCAAAATCGTTCAAGATACTGGTACATCACCAAAGGTTTGGCATTTCTGCCCAAGCAACACACGCAGACATCTAAGCTGGCTCACAGTGTGACCACTCTTCAAACTGAGGCCTCACTTTGTTTTTGCACATCTCAAAGCAGTGCAGCGGGTGGGGTGAATCACCAGAACTCTGTAGTCCCGCTGCCTGGGCTGGCATTCCAGCTCTGGCACTCACACCCTGTGTGACCTGAATCACACTTACTTATCCTTTCTGAACCTTAATGTTCTGCTCTGTAAAATGGGACTAATACCTACTCCAGCATTGCCGTGGGCCATATATGTGCAATGACACACGTAAAGAACCTGCACACAGTAAGCACTCTATTGCTATTCTTTTCCTCATGTGTTTCCCATTTGGTTATATGTTTAGGAACAGCCTTGTTTTACATTAATAAAAACACTATACTTCTTTCTTCAGGCTTAGCCCATGATATATACCACAGGTAATTCTCCAAATCACATGATTTGTTGGGGTAGGGAAAAAAGCATATTAAACCATTTTTAATTTATAGAACAAAGTCAATCACTTGTAACCAGCAAGTCTGGTGTGCCAGCTCGTCTCAGAATCGGAGCAACCTTAAAAGTCAGCATCGAGCAACTGTCAGGGGCTAGACTCCTGGAGAATGTGCCCTGCAGAAACAATGTTGCAGCGGCACGTGCAGGACCGAGTGTGACGCTGCGTCGTTACCCTTGGTCCTGGCTCAGAGCTCCTAAAACCCTTGACAGTGCCTAAGCGGCTAGAGAGGTGCAGCTGTCCTGATGTTCACAACACACTTTTTCTCAACCACACCTGAGTTCGTATTAATGAGATAACTTTGGAAAGCACCTAAAGATTGGAACTGGTTGCCATGGGAACCGACCCTGTGATAGGAGAGTTGGACCTTTCAGTCCCACCCTCCGACAGCCTCTGGGGAGGGGACCCAGGTTGGAGACTGAATCCAATCACCAAGGTCCCATGATTTAGTTAATGGTGCCTGTGCAATGACGCCTCCACAAACACCTGAAAGACGGGGTTCGGAGAGCTTCCGGTGGGTGAGGACGCGGAGATTTGGGGAATGCGGTGTGCTCCGTGAGGCCGTGGAAGCCCCGCGGCTCTTCCTGAGTTATACCGTTTTGTAATAAACCAGTAATCTCGTCCGTAAAATGTTTTCCTGAGTTCTGTGAGCCGCTCTAGCAGATTAATCAAACCCAGGGAGCGGGGTCACTGGAACCTCTGGTTTATAGCCTGCCCGTCAGAAACACAGGTAACAGCATCTAAGTGGTGGGGTGAGCGCTCACAGCTCCGAGCCCTCGGCCTGTGGGGTCTGACGATACCTCCGGGTGAACAGCGTCAGAACTGAATTGTAGAACAACCAGCCAGTGTCAGAGAACTGGCGGTAGGGGGGAAACCCACACATTGGAAGTGGGAGCAGAAGTATACTGAGTTAACTGTGCCATATTTCTGATATGGGCCACCAATGCCTGGATGCTCCCTATAGGCAGGTGCTCAAGCAGGGCCAGACCGAAAGCCCCTCACCCTGCCCTGTACCCAGTTTCTCTCTCGGCCCCTCCTCCCTGCAGCCACTGTCCATGACTCCGGAGTTGGCATGGATCACATCAGCACCCTCCACCATCCCGTGTCTTTCTGAGCCCCATCACTAAGCTCCGTTTCTAGTGCCTCCTGTCTGGGGTATGCTGTGGTCGGTGGTTGCTTTTTCCAGACCTACTCTGAAACCCTGAAATCTTTACAGATCTGCTACATCAAAATACCTTATACAAACAGGACACTCAAACCTTCTGTCTCTGTGGGACATCCAATAGGTCAGTCTCATCCATTTACTGAAACAAAAACCAGTCAAACCAGTTGTTTGGCATCATGTGGACCAAGCACAAATAAACTGGAAAACAGATGGTGACCAAAGGATTGGCCTCACATTTGCATAAGCTGCGTTCCGTGTCGCTCCTCTCTGAGAACAGCGTAGGGCATGGTAACCGCTCCAGGTAGTGGGGTCTGTTTCCCCACCAAGGTTATGATGATTTTCAGCTAAGAAAAGCCCTCCAAAGTCTTGAAAATGCTTGTACAGTAAGAAAAGCTTTTTTTCTCTGTGATCACCTGGGAAGCAATTGTCAATTTTTTCCTCTTTGTCCCAGATTTAGAGCCTAAAAGGGGATTCTTTGGTTTGCTATTTTATGATGAAAAGACACGAGATAAAGACTTGTTCTCTGATATGCTAACACGCAAACCCTGGACAGCCAGGGGCACTGACTCAAAGTCTTGCCCACGTTCTCTGCTGAAGGAGAGCCCTGATTCTCAGGGTCTCGCTGTCCACCAGCGGCCTCTGCCTTCCGTCTGTCTTCTTCTTTCCTGTTTGCCCCACTTAGTACCAGACTTCACTTCTCCAAATGACAGAGATGGCTGATAGATGTTCCTGTTGTTTCTCTGGAAAAGAATTCATTGTATTTCTCCTTGTTTCATATGTAAAAAAGATCTGCATGCAACTTACCGACGTTTCCTACTGAATTACTACTCTTAAAAAGAGTTATTGTGTTTAAAAAGAAAACACTATCCCTAATCATAAATTTACCCTCAATTTATTCATCCTGTATTTATTCGACAAGATTTTAAAAATTGTAGCTAGCTGGAGGTTTGTCTTCTGAATCTCCAGATTCCAAACACACATCCAGCTGCCTACAGTGAATATTACATATACGCCCCCGTCATTTTGAGCTACCCCTTTTATAAAGAAAATCTTTCCCAAAATACAAAAAAGTATTACTGCAATGTTTAAATTTAATAATTTGGAACTAGCATGACATTGTTATTCAAATAGACTGTACAGATTGGGCCTCAATCCTCTCATATTTAAAGCGCTCAGATTCATTATAATGTAGAGGCAGTCTCTGAGGGTCTCTCCTGCTCCGAGTTTGTTCTTGGTCACTCTCACGGGCCAAAGGCAGCAGGAATCTGCCTCCCGGTGGGAAGAACCAGGGACCAGAGAACTCGTGAAACTGAGAGAGGGAACTGGAAGTGTAGTGAAAAGAAGCTGTTACAGATCCAGGTGTGAAATGCCCAGGGTGAGCACCAGCTGGGGAAGGGTGCTGCTCCACTACCTGCCCCTCACAGCTGCAAATGCAACCACATGTGCACAAACCACACACACACACCCCCTACCCCTACCTCACCACACACTCCCCATGCACACGCAACACACGCATATCATATACAGACACCACACACACTTTACCCACCACACACACACACCCCATAAGCATCCACACAACATGTTGGCTCTGATTCCTCCTCCTTAGTTTCCAGTCTTGTGTCTGGATTTAGAAACTGCTAAGGAAGTAGGAGTTGGAGGTGACCAGTAAATTAAAAAACAAAAACGGACTTTGTACGGGGGTCCCTTGGAATCTCCCAAGATGTCTTTGTTTAGGTCTGGATGGCTTTTCTGTTGTGCAGGGGGAGGAAGATTGGGGCTGAAGCCTGGGCATGAGGCCTCAAGGAAGAAGTTCCTGGGGAGAGCAGAAACCACTGTGGGGAAGGGACAGGGGGTGGAGGGCCAATGAGCACGCCCAGGCCCCCGGGGTGGGAAGGATCTCTTGGGTTCTGCTCTAGGCTGGGCTGTCCTTTCCTAAACTCAGAGAGTCATTCTGGACCCAAAGGGAAGTCGCTGCCTGGACTGGCCAGAAGGGACCATGGCCTGTGGATGGTGAGGACTGAACCCCAAGCTCTGGGTGCAGGGCAGACAGCATTCCTCCTCTGCCATCACAGCCGCAGACACCCCAGAAATGGCCCTGTCACTGAGAGCTTTTTAACACTCGGGTTCTCAAAACTTAATCTCTCCACCCTTCAATTTCTAAAAGTCAATCTCATTCGAGCATTTTATAAAAGGTCAAGAAGTTTTGCCACCTACATCAGAGACATATATCTTTTCTTCCCTCCTCCTCCTTTTGAAACGATAGCCAAACCCCAGCGGTTTCGTTGCCTGGGAGAACACTGTGCCACACGCAACATCTGTAAGCAGTTAATTTTCCAAATGGGAGATGGTCACCACAGATGCAGACCTTTTCAAAGTAAACACTAGAAAAATATTACTCCAGCAAAAATGCAGGCTTAGGATCCATGGGAGGGGGTGCAGAGTAGTTGGCGCAAGGACAGGGCCCGGTGTGCACAGGTAAAATCCGCACTCTAGCCGGCCCCTGCGCAAAAGCAAGAGAACTGGAGCCACAGAACTGAGGGGCAAAAAAGGATCTTTGCGGGTGGGAGTGTGTTCCAACCTCCGCACAGGCGGGGAAATTAAGACCTGGGGGCAAGGAGTGAGTGCTTATCTGTGTCAGGACGGAAACCCAGGCCAAGAGTTTTTAGCACTATATGCCTCATTTTTATTTGAATATTTTGAGGGGGATTTTTTTCTGTTTAAAAAGATAAAAGTCCTCTGACTTTTGACTAGTATCTTTAGGCCCATTTGGGGTAGAAGGGGATTCCCATGCTGGCCTCCTGGAAGTGGGTGCTTCCTCCCTCCGCCCCCAACACACACACCCTTCACCTTGCTCTGCAGATGGATGGCAAGCAGCGAGAAGCCAGGACCCTGCAGAGGCCAAGGTGGGGTGCGGCTGATGGAGGTGGCAGATGCAGAGGGCCCCCCACTGGGGCCGCTACTTCTTATCCACCTTATGGAATGAGATGGCCACGCCTGAGGGCCTGGTGCTCTGAGACTGAAGAAAGCCAGGTCACTGTGACCAGCACGAGTAAGAGGGAGTCGGTGGGGCGGGGTGGGGGGGGGGCAGGGCAGGCTGGAGATCCAGCTGCCCTCACATCCTTCCACCGCCAGGCCTTCCCTCCCCGTCAGGAACACGGTGCCTCTGGCCAGAAGTGAAAGGAGGCAGGGAGTAAATCCCCAAGGAGAGACCGGCACTGACGAGGCATTCAGACCGTTGCAGTTGTTTGGGGCTGGAGTGGAACGGAGGAAATCTGAAAGAGAAGTGGTGCATTGAAAGGAGTATACGCTCCAGCCAGGTGAGCCCCTGGACAGTGCTAACACGTCATGCTTTATCAGCCTTATTGTTGTTAGATTATCCGTCTCGGCCCCTACAAGATGGTTTTTTGCAGGGAGGTTTCAAAAGACGAAAGCTGAGTTCTGCCAGAAGAAAGAGAGAAGGGAATAGATAAAAGAAAAGGATATGCCCTGGCTGGTGTGGCTCAGTGGATTGAGCGTGGGCTGGGAACCAGAGGGTCCCGGTTCGATTCCCCGTCGGGGCACATGCCTGGGTTGCGGCCGGGTCCCCAGTGGGGGCCATGTGAGAGGCAACCATACATTGCTGTTTCTCCCTCTCTTTCTCCCTCCCTTCCCCTCTCTCTAAAAATAAATAAATAAAATCTTAAAAAAAGAAAGAAAGAAAAGGATAGAAGGGAAGAACAGTGGGCAGGCAGGCATAGGGAGTGGGGGACCCCGTGGACTAGTCCGACCTGGGAGAGAGAAGTGGAGAGCCCGGACACGATGACCACCAGGGGGCGCTACTGCCCCACTATCGCCCTTAGACAGGCAGAGACTCAAGTAGGTTTTCAGAACCTCAAGTGGGAAGTGAGCTTCACTCCCTCCTCCACCCCATTCTGACCCCCAGGCTCTTCTGAAGGTTTTGAGATCTCTCCTCTTGGGCCCATAAGGAGTGTTGCAAAGGACTCTAAAAAGACCCTCTCCCTGTTAGCTTTTCTCTGAGAAACAGGATGGAGGTCCTGGTGAGCAGTGCAGAGGCCTCTGGGATTTGCCCCCCAACTCTGTCCCCCATAGTTGAGGCCAGGGACCCGTGGGGGAGGGGCAGGGGGACGTGTATGGGTAGGAAGGCATCTCTGCCCGCAAGTTGCAGGTGGGTTTGGCTCAGTCGGAGGACCTGGCTGGCAGCAGGGGTCCCCTTTACATGCTCTGAAGCTCCTTTCCCCAGAGCATCCAGCAGGGACATGCTTACCCTCGCTCTCCTTGCCAAATGGTAAACTCAGAGAGGACTGAAAAGGTAAGCCATAGTGTCAGGTGTCCACCTGCTGTGGACGCTGGAGGGGAGGTGGAGGGACACCCTAGGGCTGGCAGTGGCTAGGACTTGCACTTAGGAGCCCAGAATCGGAGCCCAGGCACACTGCATGGTCACGGGGCCATTTGCAGTCACCCCTGCTCCCCTGTGTCTGAGATCCAGCACCTGTTGTCTAGAATCAGAACATACTCGCCTCTGGGCAGACACCCTGACAAATTCTATATCCTCCTTGGCTTCTCTGTTTTCAGTCTGCTCCTCATACACCAAAGCTCCCATCTCTACAAGCTTCCTCATATTACCTTTTCCAAGATGATGGCTTAGCAGATATTAGTTACAGTTCAAGTCTACTGAGGTCTCTCAGGAAGATTTTAGGGAGACCTGGGCCTCCCAAGTCTAAATCACAGAGTGGTTCTTCCACAAACTCAGACATTCTTTCAAAAGGTATTTATTGGTCTTCTCTTGCTTTTCTAGGGGCACGGAAGAGGCAGCCTTGGGGACCAAGTGTGTTGGGACTCTGGGCTAATTGTTCCAGCCTCAGAAGCCACTTCTGTGAGGGCTCTGAGCTGTGCAAGGCAAGCTCAGGTGTGATTCTTTCAGGTAACAACTGAGAGTCTGGCCTTGCTGAGACAAGCAGAGACACCAGCAGAATCCAGGCATGGGTAGGATCCTGAGCTGTCCATCCTCAGCTGGACCCTGCCCAGCAGGCTGCTGCAACTTGGGGAGACCCCCCCCATCCTCAAACCAGGACTCAAGGAAGAGGAGCTGGGTTGGAATACTAGACAAGACTACGGAGAGACTGTGGATTCGTGAACTGCAGCTTATGCCATCAGGGGAGGGGATGAATGGGAATTCTAGAAGTGGGGGCTGCCCAGGCAGCCAGGCTGCCTCTGACACACCCGATCCTCATTTGGATTTGAGAAAAGGAGACTTGAGAGCAGGAAGAAGGCACCCAGGAGCCTGCAAGTCGTGCCTAAGCCTCTGGATCCCACATCTGAGGAACATGACTTACTATCAGCTTTGAGTGGTGGTAGCACCGTCGCCTCTGAGGTTTAACCAAGGCACGATTGTTACTGATTGAAAACATGAGACCGAATTCCAGCCCCTCCTCCCTCCAGTGGCAGGCTGAGTCTCCACATCCATTTCCTGCCTTGGTCAGAATTGGCTGGGGAACGGGGCAAGCCCAATGGTGGCTCCTGCCAGGAGAGGCTAAAGAGAATAAAAGCAGAGACAGAGGGGTCCCAAAGGGAATGAAGCCTGGACCTGAAGAGTCGATGTCCCCTCCCATCTCATCCAGGTACTTCTAGAGCCCCAGGCCAGTGCTAACTGAGGGTGGGGGAGGCCCTGCAGTGATTCTCTGCAAACAGCTCCGCTGCCCAGCTGTTTCCCACAGGAAGACAGGCTGCCCTTTCACAGCCATGTCCCCCTGGTCCTGAAGACGCTCAGCTCTGCAGCCAGAGAAAATCAGAGACACACGGAGTGCCATCAGAGGGATCCTAGCAAATGCCGGGTTTCACCAAAGCCCCACCAGCGTACAACCAGGGTTCAGAAAGGTATAGCAGCCTCGCAGAGCTGGACCTCGTCTGCAGCTCTGGACTCCTGACTCCTGAGTGCTTCCTTTCTGACATCAGAATTTTTCCAGAAAGTCTTTGAAAGGCATCAAGAAATAAGCAAAAATCAGCTTCAACATGTGACAGGCAAGTGGTCAATATGGCCCTTTGCAAATAAACACCCCACCCCACCGTTTTGTGTAGGATGGTCCTGGGGGCTGTGCCCCTGGAGGACCATTACTCGCACTTTCTGTTTTCCCCTCAGGCCCCCTCTCTGGCAAACGAAGCCACATCCCCACCTCAGAGGAAAGACACACCCAGCAACCCGAAGTCACTTCTCCAGCTGACAGGCAACAATAAGGAAGTAGAAGAGGCCCCCAAACAGCCAATGTTGACATCACAACATCTAGGCACCCAAGTTCAGGCCGTTTGCTCACTGAAAAGCCCATTAGACTCATTCAGATCCTTTGAACTCTTGTTTTACAAATGGTTCTAACAAACTTACCTGCCAGGTTTTTGTTTTTATTGTTGTTGTTCAATTGTGTGATCTATGGAATATCAGAAGCAGTGAACAAATGAGAAGAAAGGGTTTGAACTGCTAATGACAGACATACTGAGAGATGTGGATAGAAGTGATCGTTGTAAGACACCGGGTAGCAAAAAACACACAAATGGAAGTCCCCAAAGCACTGAAGCCTGGAATCACTTTAGCTCAGGACCAAACAGACACGCACGTCTCCGTGGACCTGAATGTATTACTGTGTACCCGAATCACACACACACAAAAAAGGAGTTCTTCGACCCATCCTTTGATTCCAAGAATAATGGCCCAGCTGCACCCAGTTCAAAGGACTCCCAGAAGTCCATACGTCATTTTCAATGTCAAAAATGAGACACCTCCCCCCCTCCCCGCCCCCGCTCAGGAACCGGGCCCCTGTGTTAGCACTTCCTCTGCAGACACACTAAACACGCCACAGACAGATGCGCTCCGCACTTCCAATTGGCGCAAGGAGTCTTCAGACATGGCACGCGGAACCAGAGCACACGGGATACTGGAGGGATGTCTAAAACCCTTGAGAACAAGCAATATCCAAGCTCCCATAAGCAGCTCAGAAGCTTCTATTTATCTCCAAATAATCGACATGCTCCAGATAATCTTTCTTTTCTGTTTATTACAGGAGGCCCTGAGAGTCTCTCTAGGGCACTGCTGAATGATTGGACGAACGGATGGGTGAGTAGTAAATAAATTAAACTGGTGACATAGCTGGAGTTACTTGAAAAAAACAAATCACCTTTCTTTCAATACAGTCCCTTGCAGACTTCCGCTGATTCACACATTTCTCCCAACGCATCTGCATCAGTAAGGCCTGAAAGTATTCATATTTATATGATTTAGATCATTTCTTTCTGCTCGTATTCTAGGGTGACATCTGACATTCAAAGGAAAAGTGAAGAATTAAAGAACATAGAAAGAGCTTCCCAGACGAGAAAAAGCTAAAGGAGTTCATCACCACCAAACCAGTATCACATGGAATGTTAAAGGATTTCTTTAAGAAGAAGAAAAGATAAAAAATATAAACAATGAAATGGCAATAAATACATATCTATCAACAATTGAATCCAAAAAACAAACAAACAGAACAGAAATTGACTCAGAGATACAGAGAACATTTTGTCAGATGGGGGGGGCTGTGTGAAAAAGGTGAAGGGATTAAGAAGTACAAATTGGTAGTTACAGAACAGCCATGGGGATGTAAAGTACAGCATAGGGAATATAGTCAATATTATCCTAATAACTACGTATGGTGCCAGATGTGTATGAAATTAATCGGGATGGTCACTTAGTAAGGATATATAATATCTAATCACTGGGGTGTACACCTGAAACTAATATAATATTGTATGTCAACTGTAATTGAAAAATAAAAAATGATTGTTAAAAACTGAAAAAATAAAATGATATTGATATCATCTTGAAAAAAAGTTATCCATTTAGAAGTTTCTAAGTAACCAGATGGCTGGCATCGGTAGATAGAAGCATTGTGTATCCATTCCTTCAACAAATATTTATTAAGTGTCTGCTCCATGCCTGGCTTTCGGCTAGGCCCTGAAAAACCTCAAACTGAGTAAGACAGATTATTCAGTCAACCTCACGAAACCACATCATCTTGAAGCAGAAAGAAGAAAGCGACCATGTGTATAACTTGCTCCATGCCTAGTACTGTGTTAAGTACTTTCCTACGATATCATTTTCTGTTTCATGGCAACCCTCAAAGTCGGCACGACCCTTAAACAGATGAAGGAACTGAAACTCGAGGAGGTCAGATAACTCGTTCAAGCCGCATTACTAGCAAGAGTCACAATGAGAACTGCATCCCATTGTTCTTCAGCCCACAGTAGGGGGCCTGCGATGAGCCGCAGAGAGCAGACCCGACGGACTCTGCAGCCATCTGCTGCATCTCTTCAGGAAAACAATGCGCGTGAGCCCATTATACAGATGAGGAAGCCAAGGCTCAGAAGCCAGCTGTGCGAATCAAAGGAAATAATACATATGGAGTCTCCTGGCTTTGGATCCAACATATAGTAGGCACTCAGCAAATACATGTACATGGGTACAGTCTCCAAACCCTGCTCCACACTGACCTCCCACCCCCAGAGGTCCTTGATGGCAGTGTCTGCACATAGTAAGCATCCCCAAACACTTCCAGAAGCGGGCGGCCCACGGCTGCCTGAAGCACTCAGTTCTGGACTTGGAAGGTCTCACTCACCTTCATCCCTGTGTGCCCAGACCACACCAGGTGTGAAGAGGACAGGAGGAGAACACACAGGCCTCGCTGGAGAGGTGACGGTTTAGTTCTGAAGACAAGGTCTGTCCAGAGAAGCACTCGAGAACTCTCACAATTTCAGGAACCAGAATGGGGGTGTGCAGAGGAGAAGTGGCATTCTCTCTCTCCCCGCTTCAGCCTCAACTGTCTCCATCCTAAGAAGGAGCTGAGCTGAGCTGACCCCCAGGCCAAACTTCCTGGACAAGGGTGGCCAGGCCTCCCCCCGGATCCTGATGTCCCACAAGTGGACTCTACTTCCTCCCTCCCCGCTCCCTCCCGCTCGGTCCCCTGTTCAGCTATCAACGCGCACAACTCCTAAGCCAGCCGTGTATCTATCTCCTCGCCTGTGAGAGACCAACCTTGCTCTGATGTTTTCCATCTACACTATCATGACAAAAAAAGGATAAAAAAGATGATTTTGTAACTATGGCAAACCAAAGTCAGAGAGAGCAAGGTCCCCCTCATTCCACCTTTGGCAAACCCTGATGTGTGGGTGTTAAAAATTCACGCTCTTGAAAATGGCCTTTTGGATTATATTCCAGCTCCACGACTTCTAAACAGGAAACCCAGACAAGTTAGTTAACCGCATTAGCCTTGGTTTGTTCATCTATAAAATAGCTCCTCTCTCAAAGAATTGTGGTAAAGAACTAAGGTTAGCGAACTACAGTCCATGGGCCAGAGCCGGCTCACTGCATGGTTTTATGCAGTCCTGTGAGCTAAGAATGGTTTTTGCATTTTAAATCATTGGAAAAAATTTAAAAATATTTTGTAACACACAAACTTATATAAAGTTCAAATTTCAGGATCCATAAATTTCTATTGGAACATAGCCACGGACACTTGTTTAAAAATTGCCTACGGTTGCTTTTCTGCTACAACAGCGAAGTCGAGTAGTTGCAACAGACACGCTATGGTGCCCAGCCTGAAATATTGACTGTCTGGTTCTTCCCAGAGAAAGTTTGCCAATCCTGCCCTGGCCAGGTGGCTCGGTTGGTGGGAGCGTCGTCCCGTGCACCAGAAAGGTTGCAGGTTCAAACCCTGGTCAGGGCATATAACTAGGTTGCAGGTTCAATCCCTGGTCAAAGTGTATACAGGAGGCAACCGATCATTGTTTCTCTCTCACATCAGTGTTTCTCTCTCTCCCTTCCTCTCTCTCTAAAATCAAATTTCATCAGATGAGGATTAAAAAAAAAAGTCTGCCAATCCCTGGGAAAGAGAAAAGGAGAAAATGCATGTAAGTGCCTATAATAGTAAATATCTACGAAATGTCAGCTATCATTCTCTCTCATTTCCATCTAGTTCCCATGTGCTTTTGGAGATATATTCCCAAGTAATTACCAAACTTTCCTAAGTCAATTTTTAAATCGTGGCATACAACAAATTCCCCTGTAGAATGTATGGTGGTACCTAGTTCTAACGGGAATTATTAATACATAACACACGGACTGTCCTGAGCTCGCAGAAGACACTGGAAGAGAGGTCCCTTCCCCCCAATGTCATCCTCTCGATTTATTCTTATTGGAACACCTGGTGGAAGGACCTGGAATGGAGGCAAACAATAACAAAGTCTCTAGATTTCTTTGTATCACAGCACACGGATGGGAGAAAGGGCCTTAGAAGCTTCACCCAATCACCCCTGTTTTACAAATGAGGAATCTGGGCCCTGATGAGGAACTAAAGGGACTTAGCCAAGAGCACCCAATGCTCTCTGCCACCCCCACATCTTGGCGCCTCTCCTGCATGAGCTTCCCGTCTCTTGGATTTTAAACCCTTCACTCCCGCGACATGTCCTGACCAGCATCAGATGTGACCTTGAAAACAGTTGATGTGCTGGTCCTCGCTTCTTAGACGTTAATAATCTTGAAAGCAAGTCAAATTCATTATTTAAAATTTATTTTATTTTTTTCATTGAGGTATAATTGACATATAACATTATATTAGTTTCAGGTGTACAACATGATGATGCAATACTTGTATACACTGCAAGGTGATCACTGAAATAATTGGTTAACATCCATCACCACACAGTTACAAATTTTTTTCTTGTGATGAGAGCATTTATAATTTAATGGCTTAGCAACTTTCAAATAATTATAGTCACCACACCGTACATTATATCTCCGTAAGTTATTTTATAACTGGAAGTTTGTACCTTTTGACCCCCTTCACCCAGCCCAGCCCCCTCAAATTCACTTTTAAAACAAAGCAGCCTCTCCCCAGCCCCAGCCTTGACATCCATTGCCGAGCAAATGCAGGCTCTTTAGTGTCCCTCATCAAATCTGTCCGCGTTGAGTCGACTTCTTCACAGGGTCCTGGCACCAGCCTCACTCCGCCGCCCGTCAAGGGCCCCGAACCGGCGAGAAAAGTGGGAAGGCCCTGCCGGGAGCAGGGGGACGCGGCCCTCACAGCCCGCCCTTCATGCACCGGGACAGAAGAGGCATTCACGTTCCTCCTCCACGTCATGATACCCACGGAAATTATCTTTAAATGAGGAAGAAAGTCATTACTTCATTAATAGGATTGCATCAATTGAGGAAAATTTGTCTCCAGTGTAAACAAGCGGAACATCTTTGCGCTTTATGAAAACAAGGTTAAATTACTTGCAGATCCGGGTGAGAGAGAGACGTAGGAAGTGAACCTGAAGCCTGACACATTGAAGGTCTGGGAACCAAAAATAATAGGAATTGTTCTGATTTTTTCAGCGGAATCGAGCTCAGAGGCGGGCACACCCCTTTGCAGAACCAAGGATTCCTGTGCCTGACCCTTGGCTTGTGAGAAGGTTCATAAGTTCCTTCTGTGACCATATGCCTTACATGTGCATCAGGAAATGCAGTCACCACACACCGAGCCACGGGGTCACCCCAGCAGGGGTCCGACGGGGCCTAGGACTGGGCTCCCTTGCCCTCCTCTGGGAGAAAGTGTGGCGATTCTGCCAAGAGAGCAAGAGGCCAACCTGCTGAGAAGAGTTTCACATTTTAAAAAGAAAGAAAAAAGAAAAGTGAAATGAAACATATTTGACCTGAGAAGAAATAGAAGACCTCTCTAATTGCCAAAATGACAAATTAGACAGGGAGGCCAGGCAAAGGTGAAGTCCTAGGCTGTCAGTCAGGAGCCCAGATGGAGCAGACGAGGCTGCGGGCGATGGACAACTTATCGGGGTCGGTCCGGTTGGGAAACCTGTCAGAATGCTCCTCGGAGCTCAGCACAGTCTGCCCTTTGTACTGGTATTTATCTAAGTCGTCAATTTTATAGCCACATTACCTTCCCAGTCAGCAGGAAAGCAGATATAGGTGCCTTCAAGAGGCCTGGCTGTGGTTTGCACCACAGAATGACAGATGCCAAAAACAAAGGGGAGGGGAGAGGGCACTTGGGAGAGACCACAAAAGAGCCTTTATAATTACGCCTCTGCCTCCCTGGGGGGCCTGCCGCTCCCTCTCCCCTCTGCGGAGGTGCTGGCAGGCTCTGGGGGTGCTGCCTTCCTAGGACGTGCGGGGCAGCTGCCTAGCACGCGTCTATTAATAACCGTGCAGGGACTTGCAGGGAGCTATTACATCGCTGTCTCTCTTCTCCAGGCTAAATAGCAGCAATCCCTTTAACCTTTCTTCATGGGCCTGATTTTCCATCCCTTTAATCATCCCTGTCACTTTCTGCTGCATGGGCTCCACTCTCACCACATCCCTCCCGGGCCGGAGACGCCGAGCCAACTGGAAGGATGGGCCTCACAGCCTGAGCAGCTAGCTGCTCCTTTTCTCTGCACTCCTGTCCGCCTGCCCTGTGGCCCCAGGGCCTGGGAAGCCCATGGCCTTGGCCGCTTCCCCCGCCCTCCCGGCCCGGGCTGACTTACTGCCATTCATGACCCACTGGAGCTCTTCCCTACTCCCTTGGGGATGTTCCCCATGACCAGAAAGTCACTGAAATCCAAGAATCTCCACTAGGCTGACTTTTTCTTTCCAGCCAGACTCCAGCCTATCACGTGGACCACGAGAACAGCCAGCTATCCCGCCGCCATCTTCCCCTGCCAAAACACTTTCAAGCCAGCTTTAGGAATAATTTTTTAAAGCAAATGTCATTTTGATCACGTCCCTCCCCGACTCCAGAGCCCCGAGGAGCTTCCTGTTACTTTATGGCATTACAAATGTAAACACCAGATTCTGGGTCAGAGAGCTCTTTTCTGCTCCTTTCCACCCGTGTCCCGATCCTTGTTCCAAAAGCTGTCGCTAGTTAATGTCCTCACTCTGTCCAACCTCCACCAGCCAGCCATCCTCACAACATCCTACGAGATACTGTTTGGGGTGTACTGAGATATATGTATATCGTTAGGGTTCTTTGACAGCACAGAGAAGAAACCAGCCCTGACTGGTTTAAGAAATGAATAATTTGGAAATGAAAGGCATCATCTGCAGAATTAAAAGAAGGGCCGAGACCCCCAGCCTAGAACAGGACAGAACGAGACAGCTCTGGAGGTCTTTCTAGAACATTGCCATCAGATGTTTGTTCGGCCCTTTCATTCTTACTTATTTTTGCTTAAGATTCAGAGTGTGGGGACCTAGAATTTAAGACAAACTTTGTGACGGGAGGGTGGGGGAACCCTGTACTGGTGCCCTCTCTGGAACTGCACTTGGTAGGGGCAATGGCCAGACTTAGCAAATAAAAATACAAGCTGCCCAGCTAGATTTCAATTTGAGGTAAACAATGCGTAACTGTTACAAATCTATCCCATGCAGTAGTTCCTGGATTTGTCTTCCCATTCTTCCTTTCCCCCAGCCCCCCTGGGCAGCCCCTGGGTGAGTGCACGTCCCCTCTGACCGCCACAATACCCTGTTGTGCCTCATGCCTAACTGACTTCTTCAACCCATCCTCAAGGTTGCTGCGGATTTTATTTCTTTCTCTTTAATTTTAATAGCCCAGCTTAAATCACCTCAAAACTATATACAGCGACTGACACAAATAAAAAGGCCCATGTGCCCTTTGCAATCATTTATTATTTACGTCTTTTTTACCCCTACTAAGGGAAAAAAACAAACAAACTTTCTTTGCCTTCTCTTTTTTACCGAATACTTTGAAAATAGCCCTAATGCAATTTAATGTCTGTGTAACTTTTTCCAGTTTAACATGCCTTTTTACATTTATTACCTTATTCAGTATCATAAATTATCATAATCAGTGAGCGAAGTGGTTAGTTGGCACCGGTAATATAGCTCCCCATTTCACAGATGAAAAGTTAGGACTTGGAAAGGTCGATTCGAAAAGCTAGCGTGGATTCAAAGTTGTGGGTCCAGGACTTGGAACAGCGTGTCCCTCCCTCTCTACCCAGGGTCAGCAAACTTTTTACCAGAGAGTAAATACGTCAGGCTTTGAACGCCATGTGATCTCTACCGCAACTACTCGACTCTGCCGTGGTAACCCAAAAGCAGCCACGGTCCACACATAAGTGAGTGGATTTCTGTTCCAGTAAACTGTATTTACAGAGGTCAACAGGCCATGTGTGGCCCGTGGGTTGCAGTCTGCTAACTAACGCCCCCCGTACCGCACAATAAGCACCTTTCAATCTTGATAAGTCTGCCAGAGTTTGCCTCCGGTGGGGATGCCATGATTTCGACCTATATTAACATTAGCATCTGATATTAATATTACTCATTTTTCCTTCCTTCTTGCCTCTCCTGTGTCAGTATTGTTTGGATAATGACTATCTTTGTTTCCCACTACACCTTTGGACCCTCCTAGACAATAGCAAAGTTTTCTCATGGACAATGAATGTGTTAAGCCCCTCCTTCCTCCCCTGGATTCTCCTTGACCTGCGTGTGTGATCAGTTCTGACAGCCCGTGGGAGGAGGTGCCTCTTCTGTACAGCACATTCCCCAAGGCCCCCAGAACGAACCAGAGTCAATCATGCTTCCAATTTGCACTCGCTCCAGGTTTCATGTGCCTCCTCCCGTGGGCCTTCTCCAGGTTTATCCCAGGGAAACTCGTGCCCTAGAATGGTAACTCCACTAGGAGGTCTTCCTGCAGCCTTCTCCACCTCTGGTCCAAGAAGAACAGAGACTATTTAGTTCTATCTGCTGCCTATAGAGTAGGGAGACTGACTCAAGTGCTCTTCCTAGGGAGGCAGGAGCTTCCCAGAGCAAACGAGCTAGGTTGGCTTATACTTGTCAATGTTTATAGATCCTGGGATAGTAAGGGTTGGGGACTGTGTGCAAATAGCATCCTCCTAGGCAAGGAGGCCAGTTGCTTAGATGACTGGAGTTGTAAACCCTCCAGCATGGTGATTGGCCACCTGGAACCAGAATTCTACAAGGTAGGAGCCAGTGGGACAGGACCAACACCTCACATTAGGGATTCCAGGTCTTTGAGTGGGCTCCTAGGTACTCGTGTGCACACACCAAGCACAAAGTCCAAAAAGATTGTAGAGTTCAAAGTTGCCCAAACCCTTCATTTACAACAGGGGTGTCAAACTCATTTTCACTGGGGGCCACGTCAGCCTTGCAGTTGCCTTCGAAGGGCTGAATGTAGAGTTCCTTGCCCCTAGTTAAGGAGTAGTTACATTTACACAGTCCTAAAATTTCATTTGGCCCTTTGAAGGCAACCATGAGGCTGATGTGGCCCCCAGTGAAAATGAGTTTGACACCCCTGAGTTATAAGTAAGGAAACTGAAGCCCAGAGAAATCACTTTAGCTTATCATGATGCCAAGGGGTAAGGATTCATATTGTCTTTACAAATAATATCCACAAAGATGTTGATGAACTTGATCAATGAAACTGAAATTTATAACTATAAAGCTTTCCTCAAATATCAATATATTTTATTTTAAATAAGAGGAAGAGAACGTGCTCAACCCAGCACTGCCCAAGAGCCATGAGTGAGATCAGCTTTTTCAAAACACTTACGATTTGGCTTTTTCAAGGCTTCCATGTGCCCGAAGGCAAGTTTCTCTGGGAACACGCACAGCCCCTCTAAGTGTCTTCATAAATTCCCCAAAAGGGGGAGAGAGGCAGCGAAGGGTAGAAGGAACTAGGAACACTGAATGCCCTTCCTATACCATTTGGAAGTTGCGTGACCTGTTGCAAATAATTTAACTTTCCTAAACCATGTTTTCTGATCTGTAAAAGAAGTGTAATAACAGTACTTATCCTGTAAAGGTGATGTGGTAATTAAACGAAATAATGCACACAGAATGCCTAACCTGAGGCTGGCTTAATAGTAACTACTCGAATATTCACTCTGATTGCAATTCTTGTTGACATTCCAGGCTTTTTGCCTTAAGTCCAACTCTAATTTTGAGTTGGCCTCTCTGCCCACTTTTCCGACTGTAAAACAGGGATAATATGTTAGCTGGAGAGACGGATAATTAGAAGTTAGTTATGACCTGGGGAGAGAGCTCTGCCTCCTCACCCAGAGCCACAGCCTGGCCCGCATGACCTCCAAGCTAAGAGACAAGGTGCCTTTCTGAGCTGGGTCTCCCCTGAGAAGGTGGCCTCCAGGCCAGGACCCAAGCTGTCTGGAAGGGGTAATGGGCAGTTGCAAGTCACGGGTTCAAAAATTAGGGAAACAGAAAAGGAAATATGGAAAAGGCTAATGCTTAGATTTTTTTGGTGGATAATATTTCTGGCATTATGGTTTTTGAGTCAAATGGTATCATCCTTTGAAAGTCCTGCAGAGGAAGGGCAAGGGAAATCGAGGAATCCCTGCAGCAAAATGACAAAGAGCTCAGGACAGATCCTGGATAAGGGTCACGCTATAGGGGTACCTCAGTGCACCTGACTGTAGTATTTGCAATATCGCCAAGCCATTAAAATTTAAAAGACAAAGAGAAAAAGCAGACCGCCTAGATCTCCCTCTCTCGGTGGGAGAAGAAACGTGCTAGACAAAACAACTCTCTCTCTCCTTTTCCCTGGGTTACTTGGCAGCAGCAGAAACACTTCACAAAAAGTTCCAGAAGGGCTCGAGATTGAGTTTGAAAAGTACAAATTCCCACAACAATCAATGACTAAAGTAGCAATATTTTAGCCCTTCACAGGAATCTGGTTATTATTACCATTAATGCCAAGTATCTTGTTTCTATTCTTTTTGATTTAAGGTAATTTTCTTTGTAAAAGGCCTGCTTTGTTAAGCTCTGTGCTGCTACATTGGTTTCGGGAGACAGAGAACTGGGCACGTTGGGGAAAGATCGTGTTGTGCTGAAACTTTAGAGGCCCTGCTTGTGAAGAACTCCTTTGTTTTTGCTCTGAACCTCGTGTGGTTCTTCAGACTTCATTTTCTAGTTCAGTGCACTACTTTCAGCATTGTCCACTCTGATGATGCTATCTCTTTGCGCATGACAGTTTCCAAGGTCTCCAGGAGGCTGTGCCTACCTGGTCAGGCCTGGCTATGACTGGGCCAAAGGAGACCCAAGTCAATGTCCAGGTCTAGAAAGAGACTGCACAATTCAGGATCCATCTTACAGATGACGAGGAAGCACAGATACCAACGAGTGACATATCTAGCTCAGTGATCCTCAACCAGGGGCAATTTTGCTCTTCCCTCCCCGCCACCAGAAAACATGTGATAATGTCTGAAGACATTTTTGAAGATCACAACTTCAGTGGAGTGGTGGCATCTAGTGGGTAGAGGGCCTGGGATGCTGCTAAACATCTCACAAAGCACAGGATAGGGCCCACGACAAAGCATTATTCAGCCCTAAACGCCAACCAATAGTGTCGAGGGAGAGAAACCTCGAGATATGAAGACACACTGAAAGCCCTGCCGGGGCTGGGTCTGACCTACCTCCTCTGCCATAGTTTGCCCCATTCTCCCTCACTCCCTCAACTCCAGGCACACAGACACCTTCTAGATCTTGGCAGCATTGTGTTCAAAGAATTCATATTCTGATCCCTCTGCCTGGTCCATCTAGTTAATGTCTCCTCATGCCCAGCTCTCAACTTGGGAGATGTTTTCTTGGGAAGCTTTCCTGTCAAGACTGAGTCAGATCCCCTATTACATGCTCTCTCTCTTCTTTATGCTTTCTTTTTCAAGGGTTTTGAAGACGTCTTCATGGATTTTCAGAACTGCCCAAGCTCCCTATCTCTTAGCTCTCAAGTGTATGGGCTAATAGCTCTAGGTCTGGAGCCAGATGGTCAGTGTTTGAACACCCATTCCGGTGTGTTCTAGTTGTGTGACCTTGGGCAAGTCACTTAACCTTTCTGTGCCTGTTTTCTCCAGCATGAAGATGATAACTGTACCTAACTCCTAGGGTGCTATGAGGATTAAATGAGACATGCTTGTAAAGTGTTTCGGACAGTGTCAGGCCCATTGTGAGCACCCATAAGTTTGCTTTAATTATTCATTTAAGAATTAACAACTACCCTGCTGAGATATGGAGGTACATAAGAAAGAGATGCGGCATTTTCCCCAGCAGCCTGACCCAGCTTTACCCACTGTCTTTCCTCCACCAGAGGCATCAGCTCAGGTCATCTGAGGCAGGGGAGTCAAAATCAACACTTTCTATTTAGAGATAAAGAAACCAAGACTCAGAGAGGTTAAAGAATTTGGAAAAATCACATAGCAGGTTTCTCTCTACCTGATCGGACCGTCCCTTCTCCTCACCCCTTCCCCGCGAGGTTATCACTGGTGCAATTCCCATCTACACTAACTGAATACCCCATAGCAACTATCTCCATCTGACTACAGGTCCCTGCTCCCCAGCTTTCCTACAAAAGACCTGGGAGTTATAAGATCCAAGCTTATCAGAACAAAGCACACCCAACAGAACACAGACAGGTGCCTAATCAGAGATTTAAGGTGCTTACACAACAGCCTGTGGGGGCGTGGGGGGAGGTGGAATCTAGGCCTGAAAAAAAAGTAGACCAAGGGCAAATAATAGCCTCAATAAATGAAGAAAACACTGAGGCTCTCCTGAAGCTTTCTGCCATTACATCACGACCCTGAGACCAGGCGCGCACAGCCTCTGCAGGGCTGGGCGAGGCAAGGCCGCACCTCATTTGTTTTAACTCCCTCAAATCCTATTTCACTCTTTGACACCCGCACAGCCTCTACTCTTTGCCCGCCCCCTGCTGGTTTCTGTAAGCTCACGCTTCGCCAACACTGGGGTGGTTTCGCCCAAAGAGCTCCTGGGGCCTTACGTCCCATGGAAAGCAATGTGCTGTCCAGACTGTGGAGTGACAAGGGCCCCTGACATCTTGGTCTGGCCACAGCTGGGGAGCCTAGTTCGGTCTGTGCTCCTACTCTTCGAAAAGGATACGAACACACTGGGAGAGCATGGAGGAGTCGTCCGGAGAAGACACTTTATTACGTAGGGGACGACTGGGTGGAAAAGGCCTGAGTGGTCTTCGACACATGTAGGGCTGTTGGGGTGTTCAGGTCCCAACAGCATTACAGAATGAGCTGATGTGAACTTCTAATTCCTCCAGAAACCCATAAAAATACTGGTAGAATATAGCCCAAAACTGTATAAATATAGCTAAACTCATAAAAATGAAGTAAAATCTCTAGGTACCAGGGGGAAAAAAAAAAGAAAAGAGGGAATTCCTAGCTAAGTGGCAAGCTTCTGCTAATACCTTGATGGCCCAGAGAGACGCTGACCCAAATTCAGGCCCCAGTGCCTAGAGGCTGGAGTTGTATTGCCATCAAAAAGCGAAAGGTGGGGCTGTGGAGTCCTGTGATGAAGAATCTAGAAGCATTGAGTAGGGACCCCGAGAGGACAGTTGCTTCCACTGAAGCTCCACTCACAGGCCCAGGGAACTCCCTGCGACACGACTCTCATTTCAGAGGTTCAGGTAAGGAAACAAAACTACCCCTGAGGAACAAAACCTCAAATCGTCCCCCAACACAAGTGTGTTGGCAAAATTTATATTCTTTACCTGGTGTATTAGTTAGGGTTCTCCAGAGAAACAGGAACAATAGGGAGTGTGTGCACGCGTGCGTGCATGTGTCTGTGAGTGTGTGTGTGTGTGTGTGTGTGTGTGTGTGTGTGTGTCTGTGTCTGTGTCTGTGTCTGTGTGGAGAGAGAGAGAGAAACCAATTTACTTTAAGGAACTGGCTCATGCAATGGTGGGGACTGACGAGACTGAAATCTTCAGGGCAACCCAGCAGTGGAAAACGCTGGTCTTTCCAGACTCCCCTGCAGCTGGGGTAGCACGTGTTGCAGATCTGGCCAACGAAATAGAAACACAATATACCAGTAGGCTTCCAGGAACACGCGTTGCCCTTCCTCCTCTCCTCTTTTCCCCTCTACCTAGAACGAAGACACATTGTTTGGCAGGCATCTTGTGACCATGAAGAGAGGACAAAGTCACGTACCAAGGACAGGAGAAACAGATGATGAAAGGAACCTGGGTGATATCCTTAAAGAGGTGCCCCGGCTCTGGGCTACTTAACTCTGGCCTTCTCATTATAAAATCGCCCCCTCGATATTTAATTCATCGTTTTCTATTATTTGCAGCTAAATGCAATACCAAATTGCACAGCATATTAAAAATTTAAGGATGACCACTAAAAAAACAGAATTTGAATATATTGACTTTTAGAGCAGTAAACAAAAAAGAGATGAAATTAAAAAGTCAATATAATAGAAGGGAGAAGAGAACTACAGAAACTAAGAGATTAAAACAAAAACAATAAGATATTCAATGTATCAGTATATTGATAAAGCAAATAAAAATGAAAAGGATTAAAGCTACATGTTAAAAGATATAAATGCTAAGATCAACCAAGAAATCCAACTTTTTGTTTTTTCTAGTAGACCCACACGTTTTAAGTGTCCACTAGAAAACAGGAAGATTGAAAGCAGTGAGACTGGGAAAAATATACCAAGCAATCATTATCCAAAAGAAAAAACGATGAAGCAAGATTAAAGTCAGAAAAAAATAAGGGAAATAATTACAAAATGATAAAAAGAGGAATTCTGTAGGAAAATGACAAACTTGGGTATACCTAGAGAGAGAGAGAGAAAGAAAGAAAGAAAAGAGAAAGAAACTGACCAATTCACCAGCACTGTGAGAGATTTGCTCTGAAAGCAGAGTGAGACAAATGAATGGAAGTTACAGACAACAAGGACCTTGACTCAGTCTACAGAGCAACTTTTCTGACCTGCAGAGCTGTCCAGAAATGAAACGGGCTGCCTGGGGTGGCAGAGCTCCGGAAACACGGAGGGTTTGCGAATCCGTATGACCTTCGATGCAGCTGTCGTGGGCATGCGCAGTTATCGGACAGTCAGCTCTGTGAGGGCAGGGATCCTGTCTGCTTAGTTCACGCCTACCAACCCAGTGCCTAGAGCAGAGCCTGACATAACAGTCATCGATAAGTGTCTACTATATAAAATTCTCAGCCACGAAAATGGATAAAATCACCTCTCGAGTGCCCTCCAATTCTAAGATTCAGTGATTCTGACATGCTCATGCCTCTGCTCTTTGTCTTTGTTCCACTCTGATGCCCAGAATCACCGCAAACCCAGGAGACTTGAGGCAGCACTGAGAGGCAAGGGAGAGGAATGGACGCAAGAGTAGTAACACAGAAGCCTGGAGGATGGGAGCCAGCTCTGAGAAGAGCTTCCAAAAGTCTTCCTGCCACAGAAATTCCACTTGGCCACAGCTGCTGCCCTGGCCGTGGGCCTGGAGGCAAGTGGTGGCTGGCCTGCCGCGGAGGGCTTTCCATCCAGCACATCTTGTCTGCGCTGCTCACCGGGGTGGGGAAGTGTGCCTGTGAGTGGGTCACCCGGTCGGCCAGGTCCATAAGCCAAAGCTTCTCCCACATGCTGGGTTCTGGGACACAAAGGAAGGAGGTGAGCTCCCCAGCTCTAGGGAGTCTTTAGATCATGGAGGGACAAGGTTTCTGTATTCAGGATCCCTCTAGTCTGAGAGGGAAACACAGCCCCACCCTCATGGATCCTGTTATGGACTGAAAGTTTGCATCCCCACCCCACCCCACTCCCAATTTCATGTTAAAATCTTAACCCCCAATGTGATGGTGTTAGGAGGTAGGGTTTTGGGGAGGTCGTTGGGTCACAAGGGTGAAGCCTTTGTCCCCCTGGAGGAGAGCTCCCTTGCCCTTTCTGTCACGTGTGGGCGCAATGAGACTTAGCCGTCTGGGAACCAGGAAGCGGGCTCTCACCAGACACTGAATCTGCCAGGGCCTTGATCGTGGACCTCACAGCCTGCAGAGGTAAGCAATAAATGTTGTTGTTTATAAGCCACTCCATCTATGGTACTCTGTTATAGCAGCCTGAACAGACTAGGACAGAGCTGCTAGAATGAAGCCTACATTCAATCTCTCTCCTCAAGAAGAAAATCAAATCCAATGGAGCAGAGTGGGCCCCGCCCTCAGAATGCCCTGGTCAGAGCTGGCTGTATCTTGTTCCATCACACCCATGCAAGACGGAGGAGGGAGGGGAATAGCAAGCCGAGGTCCGTTTCTGTGATGAATGGAGCCTGTGAGCACTACCGCCAACCGGCTCCTGGGGGACATTCCCACAGCCCCACCATCAGGGTTCGGGCTCCCTTTCCTTCCTTCCCTCTGCACCATAGTGCCTGACCCGTTGGAGTGAATCCTGAGCCCTGAGCCTATTTCTAGCTCAGGAATGTTGGCCCTTTTGTCCTGTCCTGCTTTCCCTCTGCTCTGTTTTCGTTTCTTTCCCACCCTGTCTCCCCCACCCCCGTTTCCCAAGCTTGCTCCTGGGAGACCAGACCCAACAGCCCACTGGTGATCTTGTTTTACATGAGACATTTCCAAAAAAGACAAAAAAATCCTTTCCAGGAAAATGCCATTTTAAAAATTCAGCTCCAGACACTGCGGCAACATTAGGAAAACAAAGGACTTGGCAGAAAGGTTTCCTGAAGTGGGACTTTCTGAAATACCTTTCCAAGTCGCCTCCAGTGGGAATGATGCCAAGGGGCAGCTCTGGAGCACCATGCAATTTTGGATGGACAGTGACTGCTGGTTTTCACACCATCCTGGCCTTTCCTTCCCTGGGATCTTCTCCCAGGCCCACGCAGAGAACCCCTCTCAAGGGCTGCCAAAGAAAGCAGCTGTCTCTGGAGGGTCAGGAAATGCTGCTGGTTCCTCCCTCCGGAGGAGACTGCTCAGCCCCTCTCTGGCCATCTCTACGCTGTGGGGCCAGGCTGGAGGCCTGGGGGACAAACTGCACTTAGTAGGGAGCTGTCTTCTCTTATCACCCAAGTGACAGAAATATATAATTTCCCCTGGGACCGACATGGTGGTGCTTTTCCTCTTGCATGTATCAGGTATAATCCTGTTGATGTCATACATAAAATGGCAGTGATGGCCATTACGAAGCACGTTCCATGTGTTCACCACTGACCTATTCTTCATACTTGTTTTACATCATTAGATCCTCATAACAATTGTTATGGGCTGAGTGGTGTCCCCACCCCTCACCCCCAAAACACTCATATGTTGGAGTCCTAACCCCAAGTACAGCAGAATGTGACCATATTTGGAGACGGGGCTTTTAAAGAGGTACCTAAGTTGCAAGGAGGTCTTTAGGGCAGGCCTGGTCCAGTCTGACTGGAGTCCTTATAAGAACTGTAGACACAGACAGACATGGCCATGGAGGAAAGGCCGTGTGAGATCACAGCAGGAAGGCAGCCATCTACCAAAGAGAGAAGCATCAGAAGGAACCAAACGCCTTACTAACACCTTGATTTTGGACCTCTAGCCTGCAGAACTGTGTGAAAATGCTGTTTTTTAAGCCACCCAACCTGTAGTATTTTGTTGCAGCAGCCCTAGCAACCTAACGTAACAACCCATAAGATTAATATTGTTATCACCAACTTGCAGAGGGCAAAACAGTCTCAAGATGTTATGAACTTGCCCAGCAAGCCAATAAGAGAGCAACAATTTGAGAGTCAACTGTCTGACTCCAGAATACAAACTCTGAAGCACGGTGTTTGACTGTGTCTCTTCTGTGCTCTACTACGTATGTGCATGTTTTATTTACTTCTTGCTGCATAACAAGCAACCTCACAATATTATGGATTAAAATAGCAACACGTGTTTTGTTCATTCATTAGTTATTGGGAGTGGCTTTGTGGCACCGGCTCATCGCTGCTCCACTTGGTGTCAGCTGGGATGGCCCCAAGGCTAGACCAATTCATCTGAAGTCTCGCTCATTCATTTGGCTGGTGATTAATGCAGGCTGTCCAGCTGGGGCCTCAGATGAGGCTGTTGGTCCAAACATTCCATGTGGCCTCAGCTTCCTCCTAACATGACAACCAGTTCCAAGGGTGGCCATCCCAAGAGACAGAGCCAGGGAAAAGCTGTGTCACCTTTTCTAACCCAGTCTTGGAAGAACGACAGCATCCCTTTCACCGCATTCTCTTTCTTACAAGCCAGTCATATTCAAGGAAAGAGAAGTTCAATGCTGCCTTTGATGGGAGGAGTGTCAAAGAATTTGCAGACATGTTTCAAAGACACCAGGTTAGGTGCCAATGACACAGTTGTCCGTATTTTGTCAGGTGTTTGTTTATTTACCAGTAGCATCATATCACTGAAAGAACATCAAACTGGGGGTCCAGAGCCCTGAGCAAGAGACTTCCAGTTGTACGGGGCCATGAGGCCACAGCCCGTGCATGAAAAGAACAGGACCTGTTTCCAGTTGGACCACCCTCCTCTGTATGGTACTGGGGCTGCTGAACTTCATTCTAGTCTCTAAAACAAACACTGACCCCCAGGAGAAAGAATTTTAGGACGCTGGTCTTCTGACACTTCCCTTGACTCTCAGTTATGATAACCTGAGTTCTGTCTTGCTCCTGTGGCTGAGTGGCTGCCTTGGAACTGTCGCAGTCCATGTATTGAGTGCCCTCAGTGCTGGGCATGACCTCTGGTGCTTTACGTTTGTTATTTCACTTAGTCATCATATCAATCCTATGAAGCAAGTAACATTATTAGGTGACATAATTACCCATTTAACACAAGAGGAAACTGAGGTTCAGGGGCAGTAAGTAACCTGCCTGAAAGTTAGTAGAGGCAGAGCCTGAACTACAGGTTGTGCCCTGGCTGGTACCATTTCCTCCAAGGCCTGGCATCCTGCCCCTGGACCCTTGCCCAGCATCCAGGGCCTGCCCCCTGTTGGCAGGCTTCCTGCACAGCCCACTGCCTGCCAGGACATCTGACGGATTCTGGATTGCCCGTCTCTCTGCTCCACTCACCTTTCGGGGCCTTGCCATGCTTTCTGTTGGAGCTTATCCCTGCCCCTGTTGTGAACTACTCAACGACTTCGACCTGGGGACAGCCACCACACTGTGTTCACTCTCCTAATCTACGTCCCAGCCCTTCACCATCCGCCCCAGACCACCCTGGTAATGGGAGAGTGCTTTGGCATGGCCAGAGCATAAGACCAAGCATGACAGCATTGTGAATGGACAAAATCTAAGGCCCCAGAGTCAGATCCATCGAGGTCGAAATCCTGCCTCCACCATTCATTACTAATGTGTAAGAAGAACGAGGCCCATGTTGCCTCATCGTGAAGATTCTCCATGTTAATATGTGTACAGGGCTTGGCACTGTGTCTACCATGTAATAAATGCTTAATAAATATTAGTCATCTTTGTTGTTGTTATTCTCAAAAATATTTGTAAAAGATCCACTAGAAAGCCTAGCATCTGGTAGGCATTCAAAAATGATAGCTGTTAATCTTGTTGTTTAAGTCCTGGAAAAGCTACAGGAATTCAGAGAAGGACCAGATAACAAGGTAGTGAAGACAGAAAACAGGCTGCCCAAGCAACTGTGCAGATCTGCGGCTCTCTGCCTAATCCTAGAGCTTGGGTATGACTGGCCTTGATTAAGTGGAAATGCCTTTTCACAGAACTCCCATCTTCATCTGCCTCAGTTAGGAGACAACAAGAGCTTCCTGAGCTTGGAAGCCCCTGAGTAAAGAAACCTCAAGAGAGAAAATCAGAAACACCCTCTGTGCTCCTGCGCAGCTCCCCCTGTGTGACAACACGAGCCACTGGCCACCACAGTCTGCCTTGCTCATCCCGTTGTCCCACTGGTCTGTGGTTTCGCAGGCTTCATCTGAGGCTGTCAGTTAGTTCTCGGAGAGCTGGGGAACATGAGCAGGGTACGGCATAGTTTCCCCACCCCAAGCCCACTCCAGGTTGAGCTGTTAGCAAGAGGTGGGCAGAAAGCAACTCTCAAGTTTATAAGAGACGAGCCGTCACAGGCACACACACAAACACACGAACATCTTTGAGCATTGGGTGCTGCAATACTGGTATTGTCCTCCCCCATCACATTTTTTTCTGCTGCTACTTTCCCAGGATCCTCAGAGCCACATTCACCAATGCTCATAGCTCCTGGGTCAATGCCGACCAAATTGGGGGGTGTATGAAGCTGAGCAGACCCAATGGCTTAGAACAATGTCACCGGCTCAGTTCTAACTGCTTGGCTCCTGTGTTCTTCCTGGTTTTACTTCAAGTCAGATGATCAATGAGGTGACAGCAATTTCCCCCAGACCACTCTCATTTCCCTCTTCCAATCTGACATGGGTCTGGTGCCCTCTGCAATGACCTCTGCGAGCCCACACTACTGCTCATGTTGCCTCGGAGTCTGCAGTCTCCCCTCCCCACTCAGGCTCGGTCCACTCTGCTGCAATCCACCCTTCTGTTGGACTTCTAGTCCCTACTTTTGCCTAGAATCCAGCTCTCCTCTGTATTAGTCTGCTATCTCTGTGATAATATCATGTAATAAACAATCCCCAAACCTTAGTGGCTTATAAAAAAACAGACAGTTCTTTTTCTCACTCACAGTCTGTGGGTTGGATGAAGTAGCTCTGATTCAGGCTGTGTGGTCAGGTACAGATGAGTTTCACATGTCACTCATTCTGGGGCCAGCAGCTCCCTGGGACAGTCTCTTCTCATTATGGATGAAAGAAGCACAAGGAAAGGTTAGTGGAGACTTTCCATGACTCTTCAACTCAGAACTGGCCACATTATCAAGTCCACCCACATTCCATTAGCCAAAGCAAGTCAGCTGGCCAAACCCAGAGTGAAATGGAGGAAAATATATTCTCCACTTATTCTAGTAGGCTGTGTGCAAAGTCGTATGGCAAAGGATACAGACATATACCTCTATTACAGGTAGGGAGTAAAGAATTGGGAATAATGATCCAATATCCAACATTACTTAAACCAGCACCCTTTTATGAGCTCATCTGAGGGGACTTCTAGCTCCCTGCTTGCCTGCCAGGCTACCTCCCTTCTTACCCCAGCTCAGGCTTAGGGGCTGGCTCTCTGTGGACAGAGCTGTCACATGAAGACCCCTGACCAGTTGACTGCCAGCCATTTGCTGTCACCTGCATCTCCTGCCATGATTTACTCACCTCATTGTTCCTCCTAAACTCTTAGAGAAGCTCGCCAGCCTAACTAGCCTCTCAGTCCCTAGCACATCCTGATTTCCGAGGGATAGAATTAAGAATTGGGAAGCTGGAAAGCTACTGGGGAGCCAAGGCACCTTCTTCCACTCTCTTGCTATATGTTTTCTCTCTTTGCTCTCTCTGCACATCTGCTTCAGCTTTCTCTCTGGGCACCAGCTTTCTCTGTTTTTCCATTGACTTGGTAGGATAGGAAGCCTTGCTCCAGCGCCAGGGCTCCAGGAGCTCCCACTTTCAGCACTGTTACCAAGCTAAAGAGCGTTCCAGTGTCTCACTTCCAAAATCCCAGAGAAAGACTCCAGTCAATCACAGCCCAGATCATGTAGCACAAACATGGTTACCCATCCCTCTAGATGGAGGAAAAGAGTGGTGTGGCTGTCAAACATTAAAAAAAAAAAAAAAAAAAACAAGACTCCAAACTGGAGTCCTCTGGGCTGGCTCTGGTCACAAGATGTATTTAGTTTGGCCACAGAATTTTTAAATGTTTTGTATTACTTGACAAAATTTAGAAACTGAGAGTCAAAATATCAATCCAGATTTTTTTCTTAAGAAAGTAAATGATCTCAACTGGAAGACAGTGTGAAGGTACCCTATGGGGCCCAACATCGTTCTTGATCTAGCTGTGGCTCATACTTTCACATTCCATTTGTGAAAAATCTATCAAGTTATACTCTTAAAATATATCCACTTTTGAGTACATATCTTACACCTCTTTTTGGGGAACAAATAACATCCTCATTTTTATTACAAAAGCTTTTATCACAAAATATTACACTTTTAAGTTTTAAAAATTTAGAAGATCTGTCCCTGGCGGGTGTGGCTCAGCGGATTGAGTGCCAGCCTGTGAACCAAAGGGTCCCCGGTTCAATTCCCAGTCAGTGCACACGCCTAAGTTGTGGGCCAGGTCTCTGGTGGGGGGCACATGAGAGGCAACCACACATGGATGTTTCCTCCATCTCTTTCTCCCTTCCTTTCCCTCTCCCTAAAAATAAATAAATAAAACTATTTTTTAAAAAGTTTAGATCTGGCAACATTGGAGTCACATTCCAGCAAAGGATAAGTCAACTGGAGCTGAGTAGTTTTCCATAGTGCCCTACTCCCCACTACTCCCCATTCTCTTCCTGTCACTGAGGCTGGGGGTCAGTAGCCATTTATCATCATCTTGAATACATTCTTCTTATAATAGAGTTAAGAAGAAAGTAACTTTTCTTTCTCTCACTTTCATAACTCCATCAAAATGGGGGAAACAAAAGCATACCAGAGAAGATATTCTTTTTTCTTAGAAATATTGAAAATAGATTTTTCTCTTTTTTTCAGAAGTTAAAAACATTCTTTCAAGTTTAACACGCAAATAAAATGTGTCAGTATCAAAAAAATTAAAAAGAAATCTAGTCAAAAAGGTTGTGACCAGTATGTGGAAACTTGCTCCAAAAGCAAAGGATCAATGCTTTAACATGTTTTATTTTTCAATGCAAAAAAAAAAAAAAAAAAGGTGAGAATACTGCTCAGGCATTGAAACTTTTCCTGAATGGTGAGTTTATAAAAGAGTGTCTACCGAGGACAAAGGAAATTCATGCCTTGAACAGAAATAAGTATTTGCAAATGGAAGACTAAACAGAAATGCTGTTGCTCAGCAAGATAATGACATGGCTGAGAACTTACAGGACAGGCTGTAGGAAAAAGTTCGGTCATTTGTGGCATTTCCTAGGGAAGCATATGAGAGCCCCGTTAAAATAATACCACCCAGTCAGCTATATTTATTTATGGTTCCAAAAAGACTTGGACATGATTGGAGAATTTGGGGGCATGGTGTCCATCACAGGCACAACTTCAGGAAATGGCTTCGCTTTGTGTGTTGAGAAGTCATGAAAAATTTAAAGCAGACAGGTCAAAATTAGTAAGCCGGGCTATGAAACAGAGCTTCTGAGATGGCCGGCGTTAAGACGGACCCTGTTTTCAAACTGAAATCCCAAATGGTAAATTTTGCACAACCACGGAACCTAAATGATTCACCAGGAATTTCTTTGTGCTAATGAGTTAAAATAGAACGTATCATGGACCTAATAAATTGGATTCACTCCCATGACTGAAAGTATAGAAATTTCAATGCTATGCTTGACGCTTTGGATACTCAATAGTCACAATATTCATGTGTTCTGATAAGTTAAGGTTAGTTGTTGTATAATGCTGGAGTCTTTGATTTGCAGATGCGTGGAACAGTTGAAAAATTATTAACTTGTTTTTATCATCCAACAAAAAATACTTACCCCAACTCACCCACAAATATTGGATCAGGGTATTGACCTCTTCAGTAAATATCACAAGCCATCTAGCTATCTGGGTACTTCCCTGCATGAGTCCTCACATGTCTGCAAGTCGGCTGTTGAATTTGTTCATCCTTAGTGAAATTATATCTTCGGAAAACTCATTTGGCAAAAAGAAATATGGCCCACTTTCCTATGCTGAAATCAATCATCAGAAATGAAAGAGATTACTTAAACTGCTCTCCCAAAATTGTGGGGTTGAAAACAGGATTCCAAAAAAGGTTCTAATTTTATGAAAATGAACTCCTGTTATTTGACTCACCTTTCTTAATTAATATTGTGTGATAAATGGCATTTTTGAACCACAACGGAGTCCCCAAAACTAAATTTTGCAACATTAGAATGCCAAAATTCTATGAATATCTCAGGAGTAGTTACCCTAAATATAAGAGCCATCACACAAAGATTCTATCCATGTTCAGCCATGAACAGCTGTTTCCCATTATGAAATCAAAAAGAAAAACTATTGCTCTTAGTTAGAGGATTCAAGGCTGAATTCTATACGGCACATTGCAACATGAAATGCAAGACCCAGCATTGATATGTTGGGGCAAAGGAAAAAGTGTCACATTTCTCGTTCTAAAGCAAAGAAGTAATGAGTTATGAAAGAAAAAAATTAATTAAATATTTCTATTTTTTTCAAATGTTATGTTTTTCAATTTCAAACTTAATATATAATCTCCAATATCATATATGTTTGTACTGTGTTCTGTGTTTACGCCATGGTCAAGTAAAAATGAAAGAAAGTTTGATTCTATTTCTGGCAGTTGATTTTCTTACACCCAGCCCCGTTTATTCACTTTGTTGTATTTCTGGATTCTGCAGGAATCTGAGTTTGCAACCTCTGGTGTACTATATATGTTTTTTTTTTTTTTCCACTATGTTTTTACCATTGAGCAAGTGAGCTGACATTGAAAAATAATATATAAAAAATTCCAGAATAGAGAAACAAGCTTGCTTATCTTACCATCTTGACAATACTCAAAAAAACAAAAACATGTATTTATAGGAAATATGCATATATAAAATGTGTTTTAATTAAAAATAGAATCATACCACACATAAGGTTTTATAGGTTTTCCATATTATTAAGTGTTCTACAACTCAAGATTTTAATAGCTGCATATTATTCTATAATATATTTGTAATAACTATCTTGACTTATTTGCTGCATATGTGTGCACATTTTAAAAGTACTGGTCTTAATAACAGCCCCGGCTCTCCCCTTTTCTTAACATTTTTCCTTATAATGTCATACCCAGCACCTTCATTTTCACTTGTAATTTCCAATAAAGGCTGGACTTGGTTCCAGTTAGAACTTGGTAATTCTCTGAGGGAGCTAAAATAAAAGCTCAACTTTGTGGGCCCTTCTTGAGCCCAGTAATCTCTGGCTCATTGACCCTGAGCTTCATTTTCTGGACCCTTGATAATTATTATTTGCTCAGAGGGCAACAGTTTTGCTGCATGATGAGGGGTCTCCAGTTGATTCATTCACCCATATAGACCACCTTGAAGAGAGCCAGAGCTATCCCAGAAAGGTTAAAAAACTATCCAAGTAAGAGAAGCCTAAATATGGGGAAAGAGAACACCTCTCTCACGTTAGGACCAACTGCCCGCTGCCACTTCGCCGGCCCAGGTACCACGGCTGTTTTTACCTTGGGCTTGTGTTACCTGCCTGCCCGTGTTCCCAACCCCACTCCCACCACTGTTTGTATTAAACACATATGTCCACACATCTCAGACCTCCTAGTCCCAGAAGAGATATAAGAGTAATTGGAATGCCTCCAATCGGACTGGGGAGGCAGCGCTGTCAATAAGGAAGCCTGTTTAATTGGGAAATCATCTTTCACATCCTTGGGAATCCCCCAGTTTGACAAGAGGACTCCACCATCAGGAAGCCTTTCACTTGATGAAAGAAATTCAGTTTGCTGCTCTGATCAAAGGCTCCCCGAAAATGTGCTGATGGCATCAAGTTGGCAGTGCAAATAAGCACATGAAAATAAGCGAGAACTTGCAAGGTGGGGAAAAGACCTTCAGACCACCTGCTTAGGCTGCAGCTCCAGGACTGCAGAGAAGGGGCGAGGGAAGAAGAGTGTCCCTTATAGCAGCTGAATGAGGGACATCATGAGCTTACCAGGGCAAAAATCTGTAGGATAATTATCTTTAAAAGAAATGATAAAGATCCACATTGAATGGCATAAGAGTAAGTTCTTAAGTAAGAGACTCAAAATGGTATGACTAAACATCACAGAGGAACACATGCATTCACCTATTAAAATTAATTTTTTAAGGTAGTAACCCCTAATAAGGAAAAAATGGGAGGGGCCCTTCATCAAAGGAAGAATTTCAGCCCATCTCTGAAAAAGTAAAAGTCAGTTAAATAGAATGGGCTAGCGAAGTAGGCTGCAGAGTAGGCGTCTTGACCTCCTAGAATTTTTTGGCCATCCCCCGTAGAGGGTCATGACCTGGAGACAGCAGACAAGGTGGCTGATGAAAGCACAGAGTGAAAAAAGCTCCTCCCCCCACCTCAGCTGACAAAATTGCCTGTAACCAGGTTTTGAGTCCTGAGGCTAGAGAAAGGAGAGAGAAAAGAGGAGAAAGAGTGCTGGCTGGTGTAGCTCAGTGGATTGAGCACCAGCCTGCCAACCAAAGGGTCTCTGGTTCGATTCCCAGTCCGGCACATGCCTAGGTTGCGGGCCAGGTCCCCAGTAGAGGGCACACGAGAGGCAACTCTACATTGATGTTTCTCTCCCTCTCTTTCTCCCTCTCTTCCCCTCTCTCTAAAAACAAATAAAGGAGAGAGAAAAGAGGAGGGAAAGGGACCCGGGGTAGATGAGAGGAGAATTGAGGAGAGCTCTTCTCTAAGGAAACCTCACTTTCTAGAACAGAAGCAGCAAGAGTTCTTGTTGGTGCCCCAGAGAAGATGCTGGCCTTTCAGAAACTGATAGCTCGATGGCCAGGCCCACCCCAGCCCTCATTCTCACTCTAACCAAATCCTTCCAGCGACCACCCATACGCACAGCCCCCAAGCACACTTCTTTGTCCTCCATTCTCACGTAGGAACGACAGAGAGGCTCCCAGATACTGAGGAACGCCTGCAACATGAAAGAGAGCCGCAAAGAGCTAGATCCTCATCCGTCATCCTCATCCGTCATAGTCAGAAGTCAGAAGATAATGTCTGAAGTTGATAAATCAAGGAGGAATGGTATCAGAATATATTTAGAAATGCTTTAGAACTGAATACAGAAAAAGATAAAAGTAGATGCCTCTCAGTAGCAGAGCAGGAGGCAGAGGAGTGGGGTAGAAAGGGCAGATGACTGTTGTTTTTCATTGTTCGCCCTTCAGTACAACTTGGTTTGATTTTTTTAACTTTTAAAATATTTTTAAGAAAAGGTTACATGGTAAAGCTATTGCCATAAAAGGGATCATCAGAATAATTCATTGTTATTAATCTTAACTTTTTGTTTCTGAAGTTTTAGTTTTTCTTCTTAACTTTTTAAAGATTTTATTTATTTATTTTTAGAGGGAGGGTAAGGGACGGAGAAGGAGAGGGAGAGAAACATTTATGTGGAAGAGATATATTGATCAGTTGCCTCTCGCATGCCTGCAGCTGGAGGCCTGGCCTGCAACCCAGGCGTGTGCCCTGACTAGGAATCAAACCGGTGACCTTTTGGTTCTCAGGCCTGTACACAATCCACTGAGCCACATCAACCAGGGAATGTTCCTAATTTTTTTAAGCAACCAGTGCAAATGGAGATTCGCTAGCAATTATTTCCTATATGTCCATTCAAAGTAGTATGTTATCTTATGTTTCAGGGAATTGTTAAAGGATAAGAACCAAATTGCATAGCCCCTACATTTTCTTTTTTTGGTTTGCCAATTAAACCAAGGAGAAAAAAAGAATTGAAGACCTAAAGCATCAGGTCAGACTCTCCCATTAGCCCCAATATTTCTTGAGCACATACTATGTGCCAGATCGATATTGTCAATGCTGGAGATGCAGTGGTGAACAAAGAACTATCCTGGAACTCACATTCCAGTGAGAGATGGGGGATAATTATCAACAAAACTAACAATAAATAAAAGGGGGCAAGATTAGATAGTGTCAAGAACTATACAGAGGGTTGAAGTGTTTTGATAATAGAGAGTGGCTGGGGAGATACCATGGTGTTGATGATCAAGGTTGACCTATTTGAAGGATGACAGTTAAGCTGAAGTGTAAATAGGAACAACAAGCCAGCCTTGTAAAGACTGGGGGGCAGGTGGGGCTGGGAGAAGTGGAGGAAAAGGGGCAGCATTCCACTTAGAAAATCTCTAAGTGGGAGAGAAAAAGACTTTTAATATGACAAGTACGCATTCTAAGAACAGACAGACAGAAGGTCATTATGGTTGAACTTAGTAGGTAAGAAGAGATGAGAAGAAATAACGGGATGGTGTAGACATTGCAGGGACCAGATCATGTTGAGTTTTTAAGCCATAGTTTAAAAATTGGATTTTATTTAAAGCATAATAGAAAGCCTTTGAAGACATTTAAGCAAGAAGACATTTAAGGAACTTAATCTGATCTAGGTTTTCAGATAACTTCCTACCTGGAGTGGTTGGAGGCCAGTTATTTCGTGTCTCTAGATAAGAATCAAATAAAGGGGATTCAGGTGAACCCAAATCAAGTTAGCATGCCTTCTTTTAGGAAGCCAAGCTTTCATTCATTCATCAGTTTATTAGTTTGCTCAAAGCTGTTTATTGAGCATTTGCTCTCATGCCTAGCGCTGTGCTGGGAGTCTAAGATATAGAAGTTCTTGTCCAAAGGAGACAGCATAGAAGACTGGCATGGAAGAATATCATTGACTAAGATAGTTAGTGAGGATAAGATCTGGGCTGAGAAACTGTAAGATTTTCTTCTTCTGAGAAAGTTGTCAGGCCATCTGGATTTTGTAGGAAAAAAGAAGGGACACCTCCCTTCTCTGTCCTTGAGAAGTGGGGTAAGCTTACAAAGATGGCCTTCCTCGCTCTATGATTTTTAATACGCCTTCATGCCCTGACTCTAGGCTGGCCTTGTGACTTGCTTTGGCTAATGGGATGATCGCAAGTGTAACATAAACAGACTTGAAAATCACTTACACATCGGGACTTGCCTGCTCTCCTTTTCTGCTCTTGGGAACCTTGCAACCACTACCATGTGAACCAGCCTGGGCCTGCCTGCTGGAAGATGAGAAACATGTGACCACATGTCCTCCAGTGCCCTGCTGACCAACCAGCAAACATGAGTGTGAGGCCGTCCCAGACCACCAATCCTTAGACAAGCCAGTCCAGACCAGATCATCTGTCCAGCTCACCCACAGAATAATGAGGAAAAAAATGCTTTGTTAGTATGTCAGTATGCTTTTGGAGTCATTTGTTACACAGCAAAAGCTAACTAATACAAGAATGCAGAGAAATCAATTCACCTCTCACAGAGGCAAGATCCTCAATTCACATACCTCAGGCTCTGGCCTGGCTCCTCTTATCAGTGATTTCTGAGGAGCGTCCATCTTTTTCTGCCCAGTCTGTCATGCTGCTATTGATTCTCCCTTAGGACACACCTACCTTAGGGGAAGAAAAATGAATAGCCCTGGTCAAGATGAGAGCTGGTCCTATCAGAGGTATGCACAAAGGGACCTGAGCAGGTGACAGTGCAACCCAAGCCAAGCACATGGTGACAAAGAGTGGCTGCACTGCAAACACAGGGTGAGACTGACAAGCGTTTAACAAGGGAGCTACCGGGGAAGAAAATACCATGAGCAGCTGCTCTCTGAACGTGGCCCTATCTACGACCTCTCCACGCAGCCAAAGGATTCGGAACTCAGTGGAGAGTCCATGAGCTCAGTAAGAAAAAGTTTACAGCTTTCTTCCTCAAAAAGCTCCAAGATAAACAGAATAAACACCAGTTGGTCTCAGCTGGTCGCCCGTTGGCCTGCCTGGAGGAGGGGGATGCCAGAGATAGCTTCTTGAGGTCGCTTCCAGGCCTGCATTTCTAGGAAATAGACAATTATGAACAACATGGATTTTATTATCGTGACATCTCTAAGGTCTCTGCATAAAGCCTATATTTAAAAATATAAACATGTAAGTGAAAAAAATGTCAGGGGAATAAATATTTGTCTTAAAAGAGACCATCTGTTTCAAATTTTTATTTAAAAAAACCAACATGTGTTTTATTTTAAATTTGTATGTGTGTTGTTATCCTTGGGTTAAGTATTAGGTAAATAGACAGAAGCATTGAGAATCCATTTTCCAGCAAATTTTGGTTAGAAATCCTTGCACACGTGACGCAGGAGATAATTTAGGGGCTAATTGGAGCTTTGTGGGCAGCCAGCTCCTTGCAGTCCCTGTGTGACGGGGGTGAGGGTTTCCCTGGCACTGGCGTCTGCTTTGGACAAGACGGCATTTTACCCGTCGGCCGACACAACGTGGTGCAGGCTGCTCCCAGGCCAGGCAGCAACCAAATGCAGGTGTGACCGGCGTGGCAGAACCACAGAGCCCACTTTTGTTTGGGCTTCAAAACGCAGCCTCAATGTTTCGTCAGTCTGGATGCAAATCCTGTTTGGTGGCTGTAGCCAGGCTGGCTTGGGTGAAAGTGGGGAGTTGCAAAAAGATGACTGTGAGTTGGTCTCGATGGGTAAATAGGGGAGAAGCATGAGAGAAGTCATTTCAGAAAAGGGGTACAGCATGGAATCTGGAAGGAGTCTGGTATATTTGGGGAAATGGCATCAATCTGGGGTGGCTGCAAGTAGGGAATGGCCGGAGATGAAGCTGGAGTGGTGCTGGGAACAGTGGACAACTTTCACTTGTTGCCTTTTCTTCATCTTTTCCTGTTGGGAACAGCCCCTCCCACTTATTCCAGGTGATTCCGGTGGGTCTGTCAAGCTCTCCACTCAGAACACGCCACTGCTCTGGACACAGCCATTGGCTGAAGAGTGGTCACGTGACCTGTTTAAAGCCAAACACGGTTCTTTGGGGAGTTGAGGGGTTCTGATAGGGATCTGTGAGAGCTTTCTCTTTTCTCCTAAGGTCATAGGCTAAAAGGACCCAGTAAGGCATCTTTCTCTTTCCCATAGTGTGGGGAGTTTCTCCTTGTGAATTAAGGACCAGAAAAGTGAAAAGCAGAGGAGAGAGAGAAAGATGATTGACATTATTTGAGCTCCTGGGTCCAACTCTACCTAACCACTTTTTACCAAAACCAAAGCTGGGTTTCTGTCTCTTGCAACTAAGAAATTATTGGCTTATACAGTGGAGCCAGAAGCCAAAATTAAACTTGCAACGGGAATCAGACAACTCTACCTGATACAGGCCAAAGTCCAGCGGCTCCCTGTGGTAAAGAGAGAGCTAGCTGCCCACCGAAATATATGCTCCCATGCCATAAGAGTTGCTACTGGGAAGTGCATGCCTAGCTAGGGATTATGATCTCCAGCGTCTGCTTGTCTTGCCTCTAGAATCTATATGTAGTACAAGACGAATTCTCGCCAGTGGAATATGAGCGGAAGTGACAGGAACCTTTCCCGACCAAGATTTTCAAAGTGGGCCTGCCTTCTGCACTCTCTTCCCCTTTGTCCCTGGGTGGAGGGGATGATGGGACGCCCTGGGGGATGAGGGCACCACCACATGGGAGGAGCCTGTATCTCTGAAACATCACACTGAGGACGGCCACTGCTAAGAAAGGGCACCTGTTCTGGACAGCTTGTGTTAGAAATAAATTTCTTCTGAGTTTGAGCCACTATACAATTTGGGGATCGAATCATTACATAAGTTGGGGTTACCCTAATTAGAACATTCCTTTCAACATTTTGCAAGTTGCTTGTAGTCCCGAGGTCCGACACCTACTGCTTTGCTCCTTGACACCAGAATTACTCAGATCGGTGACTCCCACTGGTGAAATCCACCTGTTAGTTTCAGGTACTTATGGAGCACCTACTGCATAAAAGACCAGGTACAAGCTGCTTACGGTTCCAAAGGGAAATTAGATATGCCATATTTTATTAACTCTAAGTCACCATCTATTGTGAGATGTACCATTTATTATTTTACATACCACTGAGAAAAAAATGTTTGTACCACTGAGAAAATCATTGCCAATTAAACCATGGCATGCCATGAAAAGCTATCCTAATTTCAGAATTGTAAAAATGTGGAGGGGAAATGTGTATCTTAAAGCTGATGAAATCCATTATTTCTTACCTTCAGGAAGCTGCAGATCTTGTGGGAAAGGCAAATAAACAAATAAATATGTGCTGTGCAGTACAAGTGCCGTAAGAGACCATTCCGCTGGAATCCAGAGAAAGAAGTATTGATGTCGAGATGGCGAAATCTTCACAAAGGTGACATCTGAGCTGGATCTTGAAAGAGGAAGAATGGAAGTGACTGCCAGGAGACGTTTTCCCCTGCTAGTTAGCAGGGCTAGCAAGTCTCCTAGATGCCTTCTGCATGCCTTCAGCGAGGCTTTCGTCAATCTCCAGGGACTACAATGGTTTAGCAGAATCTCAGAATACTGCAGCAATAAATTCCAACCAGACAGCTCCATTTTCTTGATAAATGGAGGCTAATCCTTTAGGTGCCAAGAGATCATTTTAACTGGATATTTTTCAGGGGAAAACCTTCCAAAGTGTGTCATAGTAAACCTCTGGCATCTGCTGGGGGCACATCAGGGAGACAGGCCCCTGGCTTGCTCAGAATCACATTTACATGGAAAGCCACAGGTATCCCGTGCACAGTCTGGCACCACACACCACCCTCCCTTTTCACTGACTCCATCGTTTTGCCTCTTGCTTGATGAGCAATTATATGTAACCAGTACATTGACCACGCATGACTTCTGATGTAATCAAAGCACAGTTTTATTTTTGTCTCTCATTATCTCTTTAAACCTGATTCCATGTGGGTAGTCTTCCTCTACCGCTGAACAAAAACCTCCCATAGGCCCATGACTTTTTAGTTCAGCCTTGGGTGGTTGACACACTCAGTCACTCGAAGTGACACACACAGCCCTAACTCTGTCACTTGAATGCCCATTTCTGTGTAATAACTCAACTTGATTTAACAGCAGGCCTTTCTCCCTTCCTCCCAGCCCCACTGTGCTTCAGGCTGGAGTCTGCAGTGGGAAAGGAGAGGGTAGTTGAGCTTTCTATTGGCCTCGTGTGTCTTTTACTAACATGCACACACACGTGCGCGCGCGTGCACTCACACACACACACACACACACTGCTGCAGCTCACTCCAAAGAAAGCTCTGTGCTGATCTATGTTTCCCTCTTCATTTCCTCAACCATTTTATATTCTCCAAGTGGATAAGATGGTATCCAGAGTTTAATTCCTTTATATATTCTGCAAGTGGTGATCTAGCTATGTGATCTTACGTCTGTTATATTTTGATGTCTCTGTCAAATTTTTATTTTTAACATCCTATGGGGCATACTATTGTGATGGACTGAATGTTTGTGTCCCCCTAAAAATTATATGTTGAAGCCCTAACCCCCAGTGTGATGAGATTTGGAAGTGGGGCCTTTGGGAGATAATTGGGATTAGATGAGGTCATGAGGAAGGGACCCCCATGATGGAGTGTGCCCTTATAAGAAAGAAGAGGAAGAGCTCTCTAGAGAGCTTCCTCTCTCCCTCTCCCTCTTCCTCTCTCTATCTCTCTCTCTCTTTCTCTCTTTCTCCCTCCTGGCCTTCCTCCTTCCCCTGTGTGAAGACACAGCAAGAAAGCAGCCATCTGCAACCAAGGAAGAGATCTCTCACCAAGACCCAACCATGATCTCAGATTTCCAGACTCCAGAACAGTGAGAAAATGAATTTCTGTTGTAAGCCACCCAATCTATGGTATTTTGTTATGACAGCCAAGCTGGCTACGAAAATTACTAACCAGAGCATTCACTAAAACCATTTTACAGACAGCTTTCTCTAGTCTTTCTCTAGTTTCTGTGTCAGGCACACGGTAGGCACTCAGAATTTTTTATTAAATGAATGAATGAGTGAATGTATAGCAGAATGACAGCATCACTCACTCCAGATGTCCAAGCCACCATGAAATGCCACCAAATTGCATTCTGTGTGTTATTTTCTTTACTTTTTAAAATATGTATGTGTGTTAAGCAACATACAAGGTAGAGGAGAAGGTAGAAGATCCCCTTCACCAATCTCCTCCCTGGCTCATTGCACTTCCCCACTAAGAG